>JABSTQ010011472.1:387500-657828 GCA_013358835.2 Ixodes persulcatus | reverse complement strand
GGGTGCCACACATATGCGCAGTGCTCCAACTTTGGTGGAACAAGTGCAGTGTAAAGCAAGTCTTCAAAAGCCACAGAATTTCGACAACCGTGTCACAAAGCCCAAAGTGCACCGATCTTTAGCCACTATGTTTGAAATGTGGAGAGATAAGTCCAGTGCTGGTACAAACATTACAAGCGTTGCCCCAAGGATTGGCGCGCGTTGTACCATCCATAAGGGGGATTCTGAGATAGTATATAGGGGAATACTGGTAGTCTTGGTGTTGCGTAAACGCATCACTATGCTCTTACCCTCAGTCATGGTCAGGTAGTTTGCATGCGCCCACTCTGAAAAGCAAGTGATGTAGCCTTGAAGGCGGACAGAGCAGTTTGGAGAAGTGATGCGGGCGACAATGGACCTGTCGTCTGGCTACTGTTCAAGTAGGGTGTTATTGTTTTGCGGCATGTCGTTAACATAGAACAAGGACAAAGTTGGGCCAAGTACGGAGCCTTGTGAAACTCCTGAAAGAGCGGGATAGCTTTGGGACATTGACCCATGGTAGCACCAGGGGCGGATGCAGGAATTTCTTGAGGGGGGGGGGGGGGGGGCAGGTGTTAGGTCAGCGTACCATATGTTTAGGAACCCCCTCCCCCTCTCCTTCGTTTTACGCCCTAAATTTTACACATGCAGAAATCAAGAGGGGGGTCAGGACATCCGGACCCCCCCTCTAAATCTGCCCCTGGGTAGCACGCATTGGGTATAAAATAACCCACCATAAAGCGAGTCAACCAAAGTAGTAGTGAGCCTCGGACACCTGCCCGAGCGGCTTTTCTGATCAGGACGGCGTGATCGAGCATGTCAAGCGAATTACTGCAGATCAGTTGAATCAAATCAGCAGGAATGCGACTGTCGACACTGTTAAAAGTTGAGAAAATATGTTCAATAAAATAATTAAAGAAAGGAGAATACATAGTACATCATGAGACCCGTCCAACACCGCGAGACATACATGTTTGTTCGGTCTCGTGTTGGCTTCTGATGCTCTTCTAAAAACACCATGATGATGATTGTTGGCGCACACTATACGCCACACGACAACAATCGGCCAAATCTGACTTGCTGGCTGTCCTCAGTCAGTTAGTTTGTCACGTCTTGGAAACGCTTTGGCTGTTTTCTTGCTTTCTTTTTGACTATGATTTTTTTCTTCTGCTTCTTTTTAACTAGGATCACTGAACTGCTGTACTCCGACTCGCTGTCCCTCACGAGTTTATTGGTCTTAAGCTCGTTGGTGATTTGCCGAAGTAGTTGCCGCTCTGTCCATGATGCGCGGTAAGGATCGGTCAACCCACGGTCAACCCGCGGCTGAACACCCTGGTTTCTCTTGTATAGCCATGGCCGCAATTGTCATGCATTTCAGTTTCTTGGTGCTCATAGCAAAGCATTCACACTTTTTGTTCAACATCTCACAGATTTCTTTCTTGAGTCCCTTGGTCACAGACGGTCCGACCTTGTTCTCTTCCATGTTGATTGTAGACAGGCCCTCCTTTCCACACTCAAACGTAGTGGACTACACGTTGTGAAATCATTAGCTCATCGGTATCCTGAAGTTCGACCAGGTCTCCACGCTTAACTGTCTGGCGCTCCTTGAGGATGATGCCAGAATTGGTGATGTTCACGATAGAAAGACTTGTATTCCCGTCTTTTAACTCGCACAGGTAGTCCATCTCGTCCTCCCCAGCTATAAGGAATGCTGACTGTTTTGTTTGTCATAATCTGAAACAAGTGTGACCCATTGTACAGTGTTTTTCTCAAGCTTGAAACTGTCTCTGGTGGACAACGCAACTCGCATATCATCATGGTCAACCTTGATTTCTTTGAGAAATAGAAAGTCTCGTTCGTCTAGCAGCATATAATCGTTCCCTCTTTCCGAAGTAGCACAACGTTTGGTGTGTCAATGACGTCTGTTCCCACGATGATATCGGAGCCCGTGAAAATGTTGTGTGGAACCACCTGCATTCTCACAACCTTGAAGAATTTGCTGTCTACTTCAAGGTCGGCTTGGATCTCCCCTAAGGTTTTGCATGTTCCGCCTACGCCACATACTTGTTCCTTTCGGCTAGGAACTGCTACTTCTTTTGCCTAGCTGGGCGGCAAGTTTCGTCTTGATCAGGCTGATCTGCGCACCGGTGTCCAGAAGAGCAGCTGTTGGTTCTCCATCAATGTTCACTGATTTGAACGCTTGCGACGACCCACAACCTTTATGCCAGTCTTTATCCTTGACCACTTGTAGTGCATTTTCTTTTCACTCATGACAATTATTTGTACTGTGTCCTTGCTCTCCACAGCGAGTGCATATTTTCTCCCGTTGTGAATCCGGGCAATCTCGTGCAATGTGGCCAAATTTCTGACAATTGAAACATTTCGGCTTCTTATTCTGGGCATGGTTGGAATCGTCATTCTCAGCTCGTGACAACAATTTGGCTTTCGAAGTTTGCCGTGGCCTCTCGTCGTGTTGTTTACGGTCCAACAGGAACCTTGCGTCGCGATTCTTCTGGAAATGCTCGTAGCTGTTAATATCACGTAAATGGTCGTTAATAGAAAGGGGAGATCGATTTCGCATGGCGTAGCTGAGTTTGCTCAATGCTAGTCCCGTGATAATCTCCGCCTTCGTCTCCTCCAAATTTAGTCCCAGGCAAACGCAAAGCTTTTCTTTGTCGTGAACATAGGTTTCGTGGTGTTCGCCCTTCTGTTGCACTCGGCGTTCTATGATTCTGCACTGTTGAGTTTTCGACGGTAGGCAGACGTAAGCGTCCCGAAAAGCGGCTTCCCAGGACGGCCAAGTCTTGCAAGCTTCGCCCCAGGATTGCAGCCAGTCACGCACCGGTCCTGACAGCTTCAATTTGGCCACGGTTATCTTTTCTTCCTCGTCCCACCATTGCTAACTCAGTGACGTGGATAAACTCGGTAATCCACTTGTTTTGCTGCGATGTCACCATCACTTGCGGTGAACTTGGGAATCGCAGCTAACGCATGCGGAGCCACCCGCATGGAGGTATCCGAAGACGTCGGTCGACTCGACTGTGTCAATGACAGGCGCTCAAGATCTTGATTTTGTCGTAGCACTCGTGCCATATCATCTCCATCACGTCTGCATTGACCTCGCCTGTCGAGTCGGGTTTTTTTTGTTTTTGCTTCCCATTGCATGGTCACAAATCACAGTCAGTAAGATCTCGGGTATCAAAGTGAGGTCAACTCGCCTTGTCGCAATATCTGGATCTTGTTCCGATGTCAGGCCTCGCACCACTGATTTGACGAATCGCAAAGTCTCGCTCACTCACCGTAAGGTATGAATGAGGAGCAGCACATCCCACTTCTGAATTGTTAAAAGATGAGAAAATATGTTTAATAAAATAGAAAATTATTCAAGAAAGGAGAATAATACTATTACATCATGGGACCCGGCCAACACCACGAGACACACATGTTCGTTCGGTCGTAATCTGGCTTCACGTGCTCTTCTTCTAAAAACAGCATGATGATGATTGGTGGCACACTGTATACGCCACAGGACAACAATACTGTCACTGATGTAATGCATAACCGTGGCAAGGGCAGTCTCGTATAGCTGCGATTTGGCTGGAAGCCGTGCTGTGACTGCAAGAGTATGTCATTCTCCTCCAGAAAAGTTAAAGGGGCCCTGCAACCATATTTAAGCGTCTAACGTTTTTGCGGTTTCCGCGTCTCTTGGGGTTCGGGCAAGCCAGCGGGCACGGAGAGAGTAACTAAATATCAGTGCGTCATATTTTAACCGGACGACGTGGAAACCTCCTCCACCTATGGGGGTGACCCGCGGTGCCGAAAGCGCGCGATATGTGAGGTCTTTGGTCCTGGCCTGACTACTGGCCAGAGCCGCTAAAAGCTTTTTTTTTAGTCGAAATACAAAATATAAGAGGCGCGAACCGTTTCAATTATTTGTGAAAGTAGTTTTTGTTCAGTATTTTAGATCAGAAAAGAAACAAATGCAGTTTATAAAGTACGGAAACAAGAAATGAGGTGTCGACATACCCGCCACCAAGCGGTAGAAAAGGCGGCGCGTACCAGAAAGGGGTAGTGGGATCAGGCACCGACGAGCAGCGAGCGTAGAAAGGTCCCGGATGTACGCGGCGGCGCTGCGCTGGTACACCGGCGCGAGTATCCGACCGGTTCTGAGCGTTCCGAAGGCCTTCGGCGCAGGTTTGGCTTGCGATTTGGCCTTTTGGCGGTATGGCAGCGCGAAGTGGCTCCCGTTCTGAACTGATCTTTACCCTGTGTTTGCTGTCGTTTGTGGCGGTCGAAGTGCCATGCCGAATTAGTGTTTAATCGCGCAGCAAATGCAATGCGAGCCGCCCTGGCTGCCCGCTTCATACAGCCTATCCAGAACTTGCTTTAGTGGCGCCCTCTCGAGCCGTCAACATGGAGTGCGGCAGCCGTGAGCGCTCGCTGAGCTCACTACCCCTCCTCTATTTCAAGGCCACTCAAGCGACCAAGGACGTCATGAAGGAGGTTATTTTTTGCTTGTTTTTGTAATTTTAATTTGTCTATAACTTTTAAAATAAAGCGAAATTCGAGAAAAAAGAAGTTTCATTAAGTTACTACGTTCAGTGCGCTCAGGTTCGGTGCAAATTAAAAACAAGTCAAAAAGTTGTTGCAGGGCCCCTTTAATAGAGCACGGTTAAGGAGAAGTTTCAATGTTTTACAGAGGATTGATGTGATTGAGACGGGGTGATAAGTTAAGATTGACTTAGCATAAGATGTTTGGGGAAGTACCCAGTTGTGTACTGAGTGTAAACACTGAACACCTTACTTCGTAAACAACACAAAACTAAGACGCTTAACTGTAGCACTGCATCACTGCATCCTGACTGTTCCTTCTTGTATTGCGACCAGGCTTTGGTACCTTTGAAAGGTTGCACATGCAGAGTTTAAAAGGGAAGGTCAAGACCGCCTGATCCCCCGCCCCTAAATCGACATAGGAATTATACCGGGCAATTATAAATCTGGTGCAAGAGTCGTAGCTGGAAGATGCCAGGCTGCCAGGACTGTCACGCAGTGCAGCAGACCTCGAACTGGGGGTTCGCTGCCTTGTTTGGGTTTTCGCTAGCTCCCAGAAGCATTTTGAAAACCTAATGGCACATTTCGAATACCTCTGCCTCTAGTTTCCTTACCTCAATCTCCCCTCAGAAATGCCATAATCAGAAACCCCGAAATAAATTACGACGTGAGAACCTGCGGTACCATTTTGCCTGGTGCTACCCTGAGCTTCGCGCGAAAGTATTGCAGCGATCGTCGATGCGTCACCGTAACGCCCCACGACTTTTTAAAGGTAAAGAAACTCGAGCTCTCACGCACGATGAGTACCGATCAAAGCTATCCGCGCGCTCGCACTTTATTTCTCAACCGTATGTAAGCGATTTAGAGAGCGACGGCACAAGCGACGAGAGTCGGCGACGAGCGACGGTGATTTCTCAACTATAAACCGCTTGCAAGCGATTCCGCGAGCGACGGGACAAGCGACGGCGACCCGCTTCGCTGTCGCTCGGTCAGTCGCCCGTTGAGGCAAGCCGCACGAAAGAGGCGTGAGCAAGCAACCAAGGCGATGAGTGACGATTTCTAGAAATCCAAAATCCGAGCGGTACGCGGCGAGCGACCGTGGGAAATCTCCGTCGCTCGTCGCAGACTCTCGTCGCTGTCACCGTCGCTTGCTTAATCGCTTACATACGGTTCAGCCTTTATTCTTGTTTTTCTCTTGACTAGCACCAGAAAACAAGACTGGCTCGCGTCGTTCTGAACTTTCTGGACGCATATCTGGGCGGTCGGAGCTGCTACGCGGGGAAGCGGACACATCAGGGCGCACAAACGCTCACCCATAAACGCGTTTTTTTGTTTTTTTTGCCGGCGGGTGGGGTTGTTTTATCGACTACACCAAATAATTACTATGTTAAGCTTACACTCTACTTAGAGATGTATGCCTTCGAACGTTTAAAAACATTCTTATCGGCAGACTTTCGTGCGAGAGCAGTAATTTTTTCGCAATATTATTCCTTCTTAGGCAGTCACTGCGGAAATAGGTACCTTAAATCCGTACGGTATATATACCACTGGTGCAACGGCCGGCGTCGGTGATGAGGGGTTGTGTTGTGTGCTATGTATGTTGTCGCTGTTGTAACGTTGCGATGTATGTGTCTATGTTGTTCAGTGCATTGTGTGTGAAATGTGTATGTACGATGAAATTTCCAGTGCGAAGCATGGGGAGCGTGAAAGTGAATGTTGAGTATCACTGGAGTTAGATATTGTTTTTTCTTAAAAATATTGAATTGGGCGGTAACAGCGCCACCTGGAGTAGTTTGCTTTAAACGCTGGATGATATTTATATATCCAGTGCTTTTAGAGTTTGCTTGCGCGCGCCATCTGGCCGTGGACGGTGCAACTGTCTTCGTATTTTCTTTCGCCTGAGGCACCTGTTCGCATCAGCCGGTAGCATACCTTTGGCGAGTTGTAGAGAATCGTTCGGCGCACCGTATCGGTTGCGTGGGATTACGTATCGGTCCTAGAGCTCATATTCGTTGTGTAGGATTTGCGACGGAGTAATTGCGATATGAGAACGAGCACGGGTAAGTGACGCGAAATTGACTGACCATTGTGGCTCAATGCGTTTCGGCAAATTTGTTTTTTTTTTTTTTATTCACGGCGCGAAATGATTCGGGGCGCGGATTTCCTTACCTGCACGGGCAGCCGGATTCGCCAATAAATATACGACGTGCAAAGCTCGTGTTCTGTGGTCATTGAGTGCTCATCGTGCCCTGGAACTGTCGGTTCGATTGGGGTGGGCTCGGTCGCTGTTAGGCGGTCAACGCGGTGCTTTTCTGTCGAGTGTTGCCGACCAAGCAGTGGCAGACCGCCAGTGAGCGGGAGGCATTTACCTGTCCGGTGACTATCAGAATACTTTGCGTTGCGGTGGAACTGGTGGAACGTCGATGGCGTGCCGGAAGGACCTACAATAGACGCTGGATTTGGAGCCGCCATTTTGAAATGCGCCTCCGATTCGACGGAGGAGCAACTTTTCCTCCCTTGTTGAAGGAGGAAAAGTTGCTCCATTTCTGAAGTAACATATGTGTCAGACTCGTTCCTCCATTTAAGGAGGACTATGCTGACCCTTTTTTCTAAGAGTGTAGCGCTAGAGGTCACAACCAGATGCCAAAGTTTCAGCCCGATCCGATACCTCATTCAAAAGTTATAAGTGATTCTCTGAAAAGTTCAATGGGAAAATGGCGGCCGACGGAGTTTTCGAATACATGGGGCTCTAAGGCGCCGGAAACCGACAACAGGCAGAAATGGGCTCTATTTTCCCATTGAAATTTTCAGAAAATCACTTATAACTTTTGAATAAGGTGTCCCTTCGGGCTGAAACTTTGGCATCTGGTTGTGACCTCTAGCGCTACCTTTGGGCGGTGAATGAGCGTTCGGCGATGCCTAGTTTACTTTTGCGGTAAAAAAAACCCTGTAATTTTTTTTTGTGACACCCTGTACATCGAGCTGCCGAGTGGCATGTCAGGATACCGCTTTCATATGGCAAAGCTAATTTAATTTTTATCGAGTGACACTATTTGATCAGATCGCCTCACTCCTTGCACGGCCCAGTGTACGCGTGATGCTCGAAGTCAGGATGGCGATTGTACCGATCACGAAATTAATGTGATTCTTTAATAATTAGTGTGGTCCTTCAATGGAAATGACATTACTTTGCCTTTGCCGTGTGGCAAATGTTTAGACTATCTAACTTGCTGGTCACTTCATCATACGTGCGAGCCCAGCCTGGAGCAGAAGTTACAAGCGTGAGGTCCACGTTTTCAGTTATAATGCAATTAGATGCAAAGGTGCAAGCGAGCTGGTCCTTTGTCCATCCTGTTCCCCTTCTCCAGGGATTATTTTCGTCACGCTTTCAGTGTTTCTGCAATGTACATACGCGTTCTTGTGCACTGCAAGTGTCCTATAGGGCAAACTTTTCGGAGTTGAAGCCTCGACTTCGCTTACATTTATGTAGTCACGTAGCCATGGCGGGGAAGAAACTAATAGGTTTGAAGTCCCCCCCCCCCCCCCCCCCATGGCTACATCCATGGTGCGTTTATGGGAGGGGAGGGGGGGGGGGGCTTCAGACTTTTATAGGCATAGTAGTCTACGAGCGAATATATATATAGTCTAGCAACACTTTTTGTTGGGCTAGTTTATTTATTTATTTATTTCAGTACCCTCAGGGACCGAGGGCATTACAGACGGGAGGGGCCCGTAACAAAACATAATACAAAAATGACAACAAATACAAAAATTTAACAAAACAAAAAGCAGTCAGGGTGCCTGCTGACAAAAAGGGCTGGTTATTGCATCTCTAAACGAATCAATTGATATTGTAACTAAAGATGCGGGAAGGTGGTTCCACTCCGATGACGACCTGGAAATAAAAGAGGTGAGGTAGGCGGGGTGCGACACTGGGGAATCCCAACTTTATACTGATGATCAAGGCGAAAGGAGATGTGCGGGGGGGGGGGGGGGGTGGGGAGAGAGAGAATAAGCTTTTCTTTTTGAGTTGGGATAGATTAGTAAATTTTATCAAAAAGCGATCGACGAGATACTTTACGGCGCAGAGAAAGAAGGGCAAATATAAGTTAGATTTCATGGATGACACACTGGCTGAACGATGATAATTACAAAAATGAAAGACGTTTACAATTCCCTCTAATGCCGAATCAGGGCGCTGCGAATTGTTACTCGACCTCATTTTTCTAAGTAGACCCCTTGCAGACGCGGAATACTGATGTCAGGTGCTAGATGGCATATCCGACCATGACATAGTTCTTTTCACATGTCCTTTGCTAAAGAACAAACCTCTCTCTCGTGTCATCCAAAAGGTCCTTAATTTTGGAGAAGCGAAAGATGTTGGGATTATAGACTACCTAGATGAAAGTTTGATGAATATAGGGAATACTTTCTGTTGCAAACGTCAACTGTAGATGAGGTCTGGGGAACGTTAAAAAGGATAATTAGCGAAGCTGTTTCACGCTTCGTTTCATTTCGCACTAAAAGGGTTGATAGGAAAAATCCGTGGATATCAAGAAACATCATTTGACTAAAACGAAAGGTGAAAAGGCTACGAAAGGGATATAAAAGAGATAACCGCGCACCATTCAGAGGCTTCCAGATAGCGAACGCCTCTCGTCGGCTTCATCATGCTATCACCGAGTCTAAATATTGTTTTATGAACACCACACTTCAGAAGTTTATGACATTAGCACCACAGAATTTCTGTAGGTATTCTTCACTAGCAAAATATAGTGTTACTATTATTACTGTTGATTCAGTGTGACGATTACCAATAGGCTAGATATGGCAAAAAGCTTCAACGAATATTTCCAGTCCGTTTTTACAAGTGATGACGGCGTTCTTCCCGCGCTCCCATCCTTTGGATCTAATTTTCCTGCTGCTCAGGATATTGAAATAAGTCCATCTGGTATTTTCAACTTGATACTGAATTTAAACACAAAAAAGTCACCCGGACCAGACGAGATTCCGAATAGGATTTCTAAAAAGATATGCTGAATGTATGTCCCACTACCTGACAATTCTATATAAAAAATCATTTCACTGCAGTCAGATCCCAGGGAATTGGAAGTGCGCTAAAATAATTTCTGTTCACAAGCAAGGTAGCGAATCGCTTGTAGGCGATTATAGCCCATCTTATTAATTAGTACGTCGTGTAAATTTCTCTAACATATAATAACTAGTCATTTGATAACTTTTTTTTTTTAAAGTGACGGTAAACTAGGTGACAACCAGCATGGCTTTTCGACGAGGTCGCTCAACAGTTACGCAGCTTATTGAAGTCACTCACGAACTTAGCTATTGCATCATAGGGGTGGTCAGACAGACGTAATATTTTTAGACTTTGCTAAAGCCTTCGATAGAGTGTGGCACCCAAAACTGCTGTATAAACACTAACATTATCCTTAATAATAGAACACTAATTAGATGGATGTAAGCCTACCTGCATGAGAGAGGAAAAGGGGTCCACATAAAGGATGAACACTCGCGACCTTGTGGGGTTGTATCTGGGGTACCACAGGGTTCTGTGATCAGGACTATACTTTTCATCTTTTTTATCAGTGACATGGGTAAGGAATTCGAAGAAACTGTTCGTATTAAGCATTTCGCGGATGGTACGATAATATTTAGCGAAATTACAAATAAATGTCACTGAGCAACAATAAAACCGTTTTTATGACATTGACTAAAAAGTTAACCCCTCTTGTCTTCGATTACCGTATTGGGGAGAAACCGCTCACAAAAATGATAGAGTATAAGCATCTAGGCGTATTATTCTGTCCGAATCTTTCATGGAACCTTCATGTTGATCAAATATGCAAAAAGACCATGCAACGGCTCTGGACTTTACGAAGAACTCTACTAGAAGCTTCTCCCCAAGTTAAAATAAATGCACTCAGAAACCTGGTCTTACCAGTCATGGATTATGCCAGCTCAGTTTGGTAACCTATACACGCATCAAAACATTGAAAAACTGCAAAGAGTACAAAACAAGGTCCTTCGCTTTATTTTTAATGATTGCAGATCAACCACATCAGTTAGAGAATTGCGAAATAGAGATGAATTTTACACGATTGAAGCGCATATGAAAATAAATTGCCTTAAAACGTTCCCAATTGTCAGCAATTCCCGGAAGTTAGAAAAAAGAAACTACATATAGTTTTTGACTCCGAGAATTGTTAGACATACGTTTAACAGGAATATTGATCTCTATCCGTACTTTCCTGATGTATTTATATTTTCGTTCTTCGTGAGATCTATAGACGACTAGAATAGTTTGCCTGAAACCATTGTAGATATGTCAAGCGCATCTGTGTTTGAAAGAACTATTGCCTCGCATTTTCTGATTTAATGTCGTACTGCATATTTAGATTATGTGTTCTTTTCTACCATGTACCCACTCCTGCCTTGGCCAGTCAATGACTGGCAGTCATAAATAAATAAATAAAAATGAAATAAAAAGGTACACTCGAGAAAAGTAAACATCAGCACAGTAGCAGACCGTTTTTTTCCAGTATTATTTCACTAAAATAATTGGAACTCCGCTAACTTCGGTTCTCCGACTATCATCATCCACTGTCACTGATTCTAGCGCGTACTTTCAGTATGAAACTGCGCCTATAAAAGTATTATAGATTTGCATTCCTTTATAATAATATAAAATCGCCAAACACTCAATAATGTTTACGTATTGTAATATTTGTGCCTCATCACATGCCTCACACTAGAATACAATAAGGAAAAAACGGCATTTTGTATTACCTCAAATGCATAACGAAATATACGGTTAAACTACGTTAATGTATATTCTGGCCAAATTCTTGAATTACCCTTATGTGACCGCCTAGCTATTGCATTGTCCTGTTCTGCCCACGGGAACTCCTGTGTAATGACTGCTTTTGCTGCTACGCTCTAAAACAAGTCTGTGCGTCTACTTTCCCGCAAAACACTCGGAGAGCCACTGACCGCAACTTACGGAGCAGCTCAGCGAATGACGATGCCGCAACATTTGTTTAGAACAAAAAATGACGTCTGAGTTGTGACATTAAGTAACAAAACGTCACGCTTGCGTTGTTTAATGTCACAACTCAGACTGCGTTTTTTGGTCTAAGCATATGTTTCGTCATCGTCATTCGCTGAGCTGCTCCGTAAGTTGCGGTCAGTGGCTCTCCGAGTGTTTTGCGGGAAGGTAGACGCACAAACCTTTTTTAGAGTGTATGCAGTTCAACCGTCCTATATGAAAAGCATACATGAAAATTCACTGAAGTTTTCTTGTGATTACTTTTTCTGTCGGAAACGCTGTTGATTTATAAAAATGGGGACGCAGTGGATGACACTGTTTTTTTTTCTGACCCACCTCAGTTTATGTTCTCAGAATAAAACACACAATGATTGATTTATTGATTAAAAACAAACACCCAAGCGAACGATATCATGCATAAAACATAATTTGATATCCGAGCGTGCGTGCAAATGAGCGTGTGGTTTAGCACAAAGCGTACTTTATTTGTATATTTACCACAGCACAATTTCGTACGTTGACATTGCAAACAACGAAGCAACAAAACTCACATTTCCTTTTGCCAATGCATGGACATAGGAACGAGGTAAATTCCCACCACCCAAGCTCGCATTTGTTAACTACTGAAATGTGTCCAGTTCCCGAGCTCACGGCTTCGGCTACCCAAAGTTGAGTTGAATAGCGCTCAATTCTAAACATTTACTTCTATGTCTCGTGGTTTGAAACACCACTGCCTCAACGGTGCATGGAATTGGTCTAATTCGTTTATTATTATTTGACTGAACTACGCTGCTTCGATAGTTCCAAAAATATTTCATTAACTCTTCTCGATTTCTTTGACGCAATTATATTTCACTTAAAACCACTTGATTTTGGGAATACGAACAGTTACAGCCGACTGTTTAGCTTCTTACTTACAAGCTCTACTTGAGGTGCGCGTCCCGTTCACGCGGACTTAATTGTGCCCGCTGCTAAACAAAAAAAGTACTTAAATACAATTATAATTACTTGACCTAGATGTAACTGATTACCATTCCAAATTCCTCGACGTGAAAAAAGTAATTGATGAAATACTTAGTCACTTTGCATCCTGACTTTTTTTTTTTTTCTTCAAATAAACTCGCAAGAATTATAAAATGTCTACTGCCGGTTTTCGGAGATGAATTTATTGCCTGATCTAAAATAAGACGCGAATAAAATGCACTGAATACGATTTGTCACATATCTTTAGGTTATTAACTTTAAGAGGTGGAAATTATAAAATAATGAAAAAAACGATTTAAACTTTTGTCCAAAATAAATGGGTCCTGCGCTATTCCACCGAGACAGAGTTGGATCACATGAACATGCCACGATTACATTTTGTCATTACCCTTACGAACGCTGGTGGAGGCTCACACACCATTCGAAATAGTCCTAGTTGAGGATTGGTGAACTGCAAAACACTGCTCCCCATGCCCGCGTTGGTTTCTAGATTTTGCTAAAGGCTATTTGGCTCATTAAAACGGACTAGTGGTGAGAACAAATTGCTCTAGTTGCGTTTGAATACGTTTCGAAGACTGCTGCTTGATGATTGTTTCTATCCAACCGAATGACCCACTTGATCGTTTTTCTTGGTTACTAAATTTATCAGAACCAATACTTAACATTAAATATGAATGCGCAAAGTTACTGCTGAAGTGATTATACCGTTAAAAAAAAAAAAAACTATCATCGTCAGTAATCAACACAAGTTCACGTCTCTCAAGCGTTTAACGGCGTTCTATCCTGTATCATCTGGAGTGCCCATGTCATCCGCTTCTTATTTCCGGAAAAGCTACGGCTTCTTTCTTATTCCCAGAGTTTCGGTCTAACTTCCCGCATGCACAGCCTGCTAACGAGAACTCACAACCGTCCCCAACTGGAACGTTCTCCAACATTTTCATTTCTAAGAAGGCGCGGCTTTGAAATCTGAAGACGTTTCGGCAGCGCGCACCCCTGCCAGCTCATTGCCTGCCGTCGAAAGCGATGATACTCAAGGGTTCTTTTTTTCGACCTCCGTTAAAAGGGACAGAAGAGTTGATAATTCTTCCTTTTTTTGTGTGTTTTTACAATAGGCTGTCGGTGTCACATTGCTGACGCACTTCCTTCTTACACGAACAAGCTATAGTGCGAAATCACGCGGCACAAAGCGCATAGCTGGTTGACCTGCAATATTTAGTTTTTTTTAGGCGTTAACCTTATTTAAGCGGGAACAGTAGAGCAAACGGGATAAAACCCGTTTGCTCTACTGACGTCTAACCCCTGGTTAGCTCAGTTGGTAGAGCACTCCACCTGTAATGGAGAGGTCCCGGGTTCGATACCCGGACCAGGCGGATTTTTTCGGTCGCGCACCAGTCACCTAGCTGTGTTTGGAGATTTGTGTTTGTCCTTTGTCCCTCTTGTTCCCCTTCTCCAGGGATTATTTTCGTCATCAGCCTTTGTGTGTTTGCGGGGTAGGCGCGCTTAGGCGGAAACATGCAGAAACAATCAACAACAAATACAAAACGCAGATTTTTTTTTTTTTTGGAGGGGGGGGGGGGGGGAGGCGTAGAGGGGATGACCGACATATACACTATACGGCTCCTGAGTCCTGACCAACACCACATGACAGTTTGGTGGGCCATTAATTTTCTGGACTTTCGTGAGTCGGCAGTCAAGTAGTCTGTGCGAGTTTTGAGAAGAACTCAAGGCCTGTTGCCTTCCCTCAGGCAGTTGAACCCTCCCGCCCTGGCTGATCCTACAAGTGAGCCAAAGACTGGGACACTGCGCTGTCGCGTTTCCCGCGAGTTCATTTACTTTCCCTGGCTAGCACTGACGTTTTTGGAAATTTGCGTCTTGTGTGACCATATTAGAGGGCGGATCCGATTGCATTGCTTTTTTTTCTCACCGTAGGTTTTTCTTTTGGCTTGATGGTAGAAATTTAACAAGTTATTCGTTACATTTCTTCCATCGAGCAAGTAATTTGTTACTCAAAAATAATAGAATAATAATACGGATTACATTTTCAAAAGTAATGCATTAATTATTACAAAAAAGCAACGGATTACAGGTAATTCCTTTACTTGTAACCAATTATTTTCATGTCTGCATCCACGTCGTCATGTGCTCCTAGCCACTCTGTGTGGATGTGCACACAGTGCGTCATTATCGCTTCGTTTTCTGTTCGTCTTGGCGTCGGGTAGCATGTCCATTATTTTGATGTCAGACAGACTTTAAAAGTGCTGTTTCCATCGTTCCTTTGGAACAACAACAACAAAACATTGTCTTTGCGAACTTTCTAGAAGCCCAGGTGCTTCGAGAGACGCCTTTCTCACAAGTGTACTTTCGACGCGAGGGATTGCGTTGCACGCAGGGGCATGGCGACTGGTCACGCAAACGTCCCAAAAAACTTCTTAAATCGGAATCAGTTAAACAATTCGTTTTAAGCCTTTCTGGCGGAAGGACGAGACGGCGTTGTATGAGTGCTTCTGGACGCGAGCCGTGGTCGTTCAATTTCCGCTTTCACGCACACAAAACTGCTTACAAACGGGCTCTAGCTAAATATATACGCCGTTAGGAGAGCGTGGTTTCGCGCCTCAGCGGTCGCGTACTAATTTCCCAGCGCGTTTCAGGTGGCATACGTTTCATGCGGGCAGCAAATGCATTAGGAAGGTTCCACAAAGGGGGAAGTGGCCATCATACCCGGCGATAAAGTTTGGCTCTCATTTCATGCTTTAAGAGAGTCCTGGGCAGTATATCACGGCTCGCACCCTTTGCATATGCATAGAGTTTAAAAAAATACACACACGAAATAGTATGATCAGCCTTTCTTATGGGGCGGTACATACTGTCCAGGCATCTATCGTGCATTACTGAAAAAAAAGAGAAGTATGCTTTGAGTATTTTCTGACACTTACTTCCTCTGCTCTTTTCATTTTTTCCACCGTTAAATTGGCCGAACTTGATTATGCTCGGCTTTACTAGAGTATTGCATGGCGACTTTCCTTGAAGTTTCTTTGAAACATACTAACGCGAATTCTCATAGATAGGAATAACAATGTGAAGTGTTTCATGCGTACGAAAGTTTCCAGCATAACGACAAAGAAACCGTCTCGCCTGCCCCCCTCTACCACAGGAAAAAAAACAATTTTTTCTTAACGCACTATTGGGTACGAATAGGGAGTTTTTGTAGACCGTGTTTCTCTTCCTCCGCTAAGCTCTCCTGCAACGGAGACGCTGGTGCAAGCACACGCGCGCTGCTATGAATTCTTTGCAGAGTTTCGAAGCTCGTAGCGGAGAGCGCTTATGGGACAGCGGATACGATCAACGGAAACTCCGCAAGTGAAACGTGAACAGTGGAGCAAGTGGACTTTTCTGCATGCTACATGCTACTTAGAGGCTTTATAAACTGATGAAACAGCTGAGTGGAAAGGGGAAATACGCGAGGGTGGGTTTCGAGCCTCCAGGTAGCGCAGCATAGTCACGCGCTCTGTCGTTCGCGTTTCACTTACACGCGGTAGTACATTCGTCCGTAATTGGCATTTTTTATACAGAAAGGGCACCCTTGAAGAAAGGGAACGATTCGCAAATAACACATGTGCCAATTGGGAGTGCAAGGTAAGAAACCGAACGACGCTTTAAGCGTTTGCCACAGACTTCAAAACCCATAGCCAGGTTAAGGGGGGGGGGGGGGGGGCAGAATTAGCATTTTAAATCAAGTGCCACCTATGAAAGTTATGGTAAATTACTCCTCGTGGCTAATAAAAAATAAAAAAACGTGTCCATTTTGCACATTAATAGGTATCCTAGAACTTCGTTGTAGCCATAATGAATTTACGCGCACACGGGAAAAATGGCTCAGGTGCTGACGCAACTGCGCGTTGTCTGCCACAACGTTCTACATGCTAGGGTACGCTACTCCACTAAGGGAATTACATCCTCTTTTAAACTATTGAGAGTTGAAATTGATCTAACTGAGGTTTAGAAGGGGTATGGTTAACACTCTTCCCATATAATAATTGGTTTTCTTTAAAACGCTATATTTCATGATTTAATATTTAGCAATAAAATAAATTTTCCTTCAATCACAAAACTAATACTAAAAAATTGAAGACGTTTACAACATCCTGTTACGCCGAATTAGAGCGCAGATCTTCAGGAGGAGGAGGGAAGGGTACTGAGGGGAGGGTATTGGGCAGGAGATCGAACTATAGGGGGCGCTCTGACCCGTTTGTTTCCCCACACCTCGGTGTTTACTCAACACAAGACCTGTGCACATGCCCACAGGCCTTATGGGCATGTTCATGTCATCTTCTACAATAGAGCGCGGGGCACAGTTTAATGTAAAAAACACTAACAATCGACGAAGCGACGTTAAGTGCCGGATCTATCCTCAGAAAATGCGAGCTTGACCCACTTAGGCTTTTGTGCTGAGCTAAGCACCGTGCATGCTGCATTGTTCATGGAGGCCGGAGTGGAAACAAAATCGCCCCTCCTCCCCGTCACCGGAGAACACGAACTCCAGCCGAACGCTGACTCCGCGTTCGGTTATGTCGGCCGAGCGCTGAGTCATTGTATTTGTTGTTCCCATCCGTGTAGTTCTAAAGTTAACCGCTTGGGGCGTCACGGTCGCTCCTCCTCCCCAATGCCCCTCCTCCTCCCCTCCTCCCTCCTCTTCCTCCTCCTCCTCCCGGCCTCCTCCACCTCCTCCTCCGCTCACCCTTCAACCTCCTCCCCTCCTGTCTTCCTACTCCCCTCTTCCCTTCTACATTTCCCCTCCTCCTCTCGCCTCCCCTCCTTCCCCTCCTTCTCCTCCTCCCCTCCCCCTCGTCCTCCTCCTTCCTCCTCCTCCCCCGACCCCTCCACCTCCCCCTCTCCGCGCTTTGCATCATGGGAAATGTCCCATAATGCAACGCGCGGGACCCTCGTAACGTCACGTGTGACATCACGAGTCCCGTGCGTTGCATTATGGGACATTTCCCATAATGCACCGCGCAGTTACGCTGACGGCGACGCCGACGCCGACGGCGACGCCGCTCAAGCCGGAAACGGGCGCCTAAGAGCTGCGCTCTAAAAGTGCAATAAAAAATGGGATTCTTTACTTGAGTTGCGAGCTGATTTTAGGTATGTAGCACATATGCTAAATTATGCAGTTAAGGTAATATTTTTAGTCAAAATACCACCAATCCGTTAGCATGCAATAAATATTATCCCTTTATAATGTAAACAAAATATTAATAAAACAATCGAAAGGTACAATCTGCTCGTCGACAGAAAGGTTCTCTTCCCTCGATATCTCGTTCAACTTGTCACACCGGTTGTTGAGAAGGCCTGTTTTTATGCAGGCTGTCCCTTTGAGCAGATAAATAAAAACAGCACGAAAAGCTGTCTCTTTGAGGGTTATGTTTATTCACCTCTGCATTGTCACTGAAGTAAAGGAAGCGTTTGATATCTTCACAGCGGTTCACTCTTCATGCAGCAACCTTCCTGAGGCACAACGTATGGGACCAGTGCTTCGCGTCTTGGTTAGACACATGCATAGCACTATCCCCGCAAATTGTTCAATTTATTTTTATGTCCGTTTGAAGGGATCCTTATGGCGACTTCGTAAGAAAACAAGAGTCTCTCGCGCGAAGTGTTCTAAAACATCTTCGTCAAGAAAAAAAAAAAAAAAACTTTTAAAACTGGTAGGATTTATACAGTGGTAACACATTAACAGTAGGGTTTTTTGATCTATTGAATCTTATCTCTTCCGAAATCCTTCTTATAGCCTTGTTATACCCCTGTTACACGGGCACACTTAACCGCGGTTAACTCAGATTTAAAGGGGCTATGCAACAATTTTTTTACTTTGCGCAAATACCGCTTAGAACGGATCCCTGACGTTAATGACCTATGAAACACGCCTTCGTTTTTCACCCGACGCATTAGAAGTCCCAGAAAAAAATTAAAAAACAACGAGCAGCGTTCACGCCCTCAACTCGCAGCCAGAACAAGCGGCCACGTGATCTGGAGCCGATTATATGCCGCCAATGTTGATCATAGCCCCGCGCTGGGGTTGGCAAAGCACAGGACACGCGCTGAGTTCCAGACATTGTTATGGCTCGGCTATTGTCGTCGTTGCAGCGATTGGACACGGGCCACTACTCGAATGCTTCTCGAGCTATCAATTATCACGAGCCTAAATCGAGTGCCCACGCAATGCTCGGGTCCAATCTATGAACCGCATTCAAATATCGTCATACGGGTGTACTGCGATCCCCGCGTTACGTCATCGAATTTTGCAAGGGAGAGATTGAATGAAAATGATCGCTTTTGTCCTTGAAATTACACCGCAACAAAGGAGTTTCTTGGCCAGTGGCATTGCATGCGAGTATCCTTGAGTCCCACTAGTGCCAGTAAGCTCGTGTAAAGTGAAAAACATTCCAATTGAATATCGTTGCACAGCTCCTTTAACTGCTGTTACGTGGCACCACAGATACCGCCCTATGCTCTCAGACAGCCATTACAAAAGAAGTGAAGAGAGCGCGTGCACTGCTTTGATGGCTGCTCAATATGCTCAAGCTCACGTTCGTCCACAGGTTTGACTGCATAGCCGCAGAATGTTGTCGGCAAGTATTGTGCGCTAACTGTGGCTTAGCGTAACTGCAGTTAAGTGTGCCCGTGTAACAGGGGTAACACGGGCACACTTAACTTCAGTTACGCTAAGCCAGAATTACCACACAATACTTGCGGGCAAAATTCTGCGGCTATGCAGTTAAAGCTATAGGCACACGTGCGATTGAGAATCTGGATCACCGATCAAACCGGTGCGCGTGTACTCTTCATTTCTGTAATAGCAATCTGAGACTTTAGTGCGGTAACTGTGGTGACGCGAAACAGCAGTTAAAGCTGAGTTAACTGCGGTTAAGGGTGCCCGTGTAACTCCGGTATTCGTGTGTTGAGCATCCACACCGAACGACGAGGACCGTAGATTCGAACGAAAAGTGGCGTTTCATCTCTATCGCTTCCAGAGGTAGACATAGTGAAATTCGTGTTTACGCCAAAAGCTGAAGCTTTACTTCTCGATCTGTTGACTGACTCCATATTGAACCTTTTAGCAAGCGGGCACCTTTGAACAACATGGAGAACATTTTCTTTGTAACAATGCATCTAAAACGCTCCTGCCTATTACAAGCCAGAAGAAATGTCTTCGGCCTTCCTAACAAAGGTACATATAGACGCATTCTTTGGAATACACAAAAAGGAAAAGGGATGAGAAACTGCCTGCAAACAGCAAATGGACGACATTCTTAGTTACTTGGCTTTGTGCGTATTTCTGCCTCTGAGTGACTGATTTTGTTGAACCAGAGAGTGAAACTGAAAGGTTGCCAACCAGATCACTTCATTCCCATGCACCGGTCCTATTTTAATGCTTTGGTTTGTGTCACGAAAACTGGCAACACGAGGAGGCCTTGTTCTTCCGGTTGCGGAGCTATTTTTAATTCGCAGTCTAAATGACAGGTCACAATCATCTTATTGGGGGCTGTCTAAGTGAAAAGTAGAGTTCACAAAATGAGCAAGTGCGAAAAGCTATCGAAGTTTACTAAATATGTAACCAGTTGTCCTAAGGGATTCAATGAAGACTCTGCCATCTGGATCATCAAAAATTCGAAACAGTGACTACCGAGTGCAATTCATCGATTCTGCGAAAGAGACTGTTAAAAATGCTGGTCCGTCTGCTCCGTCTTTCCCACTCACTGCTACGTGTGAGCGTCTGCCACGGACCACGTTGCAATCCGACTCACAGCCACAGAGAACAGGACACTGTTTAGCACGCCGATTATACTGGCAAATTGTTACTTCGACACTTGTAACACAGGGCGCTTATTGGAAAACGGGTTGTGGCAACCATTAGATTGCCGTGTTCCGTTCGCTTATAGAGAGTGATTTACTTGAAGTGATCACAGAATTTTAATAATAATAATAATAATAATAGTGTTTATTTCCGTCAGAACACAAATGGCCTCTTTTTTGTGTACTAACATTGCTCCAAAAGGTAGAAATGTAAAAATGTAAATATATCTTAGGCTTCCCAAAATGTACTGCGTTAGCCAGTCATATCGTCATCATCGTTGCGGTCGTCATCATTATCATCATGAGGGCCTCAGAAGCAACCTTAGCCAAGGGCACCGAATTCTCTTATTCAAGCTCTGTTTCTAATATATGACTTTTACCAGAAATATCAGCCAGAATATGGCCAAGCGTTTTTCTTACCGACACCTTATCATAATTTGATAACGTGCGGGCTCCTTTATGACTGGCAACCCGACTTATAGGTCCCATATAATAACTTTAAACCTATGTCTCAAACTTCATGGTAAAAAAAGATAAATAAAACAAAATATTTAAGCCCGAGTCCCACTAGAACGACAAACAGGCACAACCGACACCGACAAGTCTCAAGCACGTGCAGCATGCGCGCGAAGGTATCTTTGGCAAGCTTTCAATCCCTCGTGCTTACTTCACAAGCACCGAGAGATGCACATGTTTGAGGCTCGTCGGTGTCGATTGTTTCTG
This sequence comes from Ixodes persulcatus, assembly GCA_013358835.2. Lineage (NCBI taxonomy): Eukaryota > Metazoa > Arthropoda > Arachnida > Ixodida > Ixodidae > Ixodes > Ixodes persulcatus. Next base: position 636,638 of record JABSTQ010011472.1, on the reverse strand, counting down.
TTTGTCGCTCTAGTGGGACTCGGGAATCAAGCCGGGGTCACACTGCTCGTACATCATATAAAAGACAGTCTGCAAACACGAGCCACCACACTATCAATGGTTCATCAAGATGGCAATTTGGGCCAGTTGGTTCATGATCGAAGATAGGCGCCAAAAAAAGAAAAGGACAAGAAGAGACGCAAACACTGGCGCCCTCGCAACTAACCTTTATTGAAAAAACGAATCTCTTATATAGCCGTGAAAAAAAAAAAAAAACCTTCGTCACGACTAGGCACGGTGGAGACTCGTTTCTAGAAAATCAAATTCTTTTGTCGATAAGGTTATAGACGTGTCACTTGTGCACATCTTGCCTTTTGCTTTGATTTCAAAAGCCTCGTGGAGCTCCCTGGATATCTTATCTGTGTATCTGGCGAGAAATTTTGTGTCTTTAAATGACGGGGAGCAACGGCAGCAGCTGCAGTGCGTTGCCAAATGTCCAGACGGGGTTGCTCGTGTGGCCGCGTCATATTGACGTGCGCGATTATTGAAGCATCAGCCAGTCTGACCGTTGTATACTGACCCGCATGACATTGGAATTTTGTAAACAACTCCTGTTCTGCATTTTGTGTATTTCCGTGTTCTATTCGTGGTTCAAATGCCGCGTGCCAAGTTTTCTCCTTGAACCTATTGCAATGCGGCATTTGAAGCACGGATCTCGCGGTGATTCGCGTTCGAATCTGTATGCATACTCTCGTTTGTGTGATCTCTAATCAATTTCACCGCGAGTTATATTTCCACGCGCTAACGTCAATGCATGTGAATAACGCGAAACAAATGCACTTAGTCAACGTGCCGCACATTTACACTTGTCCCGCTTAACAACGTAACCTACCCCCCCCTCGCCCTCTCCTTCCCGTCCAAAAATGCACCGTCCAGCTTCTGATCTCCACAGCCAGGCCGCACATGTTCATGACTTTGAAAAGCGATGAAATAAAGTAGCGCAAGTGTAAACGCTAGAGGTGGCACCTTCCAGAAGATCTTTTGAGACTGAGTACCGCAACTGCATGATGTAGCACCTGTGCTACAAACGAAATTAAACAATCGTAGCTCCACAACAAGGGCGATATTTCCAAATCATTTTTAGAATAGTTTAAAAAATGTGTCTTATTTACAAAAAAGAAAAGACTCACTACAAGCAAGCATGCCAATAAATAGTTCTTTAATAATATAACCACTACAAAGAAAGACTTACCTGTATAGTCGCGCATGCAGAAGAATCCAATTCTCTACATATGACTGATAACCGATAGATATCAGAAGTGGTACCGCACGATGTCAGACAGTTTACAAATACCGTTAAACTATTTTGTTGGCAAAAAGAAACCTACCTGGTTTTGCATACCAAAATGTTTCTCGGTGTGTAGCATCCGCGCAACATTATGAAAGAAGAGGCTAAAAAGAGTTACTCAGTTTCAAAGCGGAACTCTCAAACGTGACAAATCTAAATTAAAAAAAAACGGTTTAGTGAAGCTAATATACTATCCCGTAAAAATACGAGATTTGGCGCAAAATGAAAACATAGAGAATTCACTATATTGAACCGAAAGTTATATTGTTACGGGTGGTGACCAAAAGAACAATGAATAAACGTTTAATGGGGCGAACTTGTGCCCCCCCAAGAAAGGGAATGGAAGATAACAACAGAGCGTCGCGGGCGTCGAAGTCGGCGTAAGAGCAGTATTGAACGCTGGGCGAGACTGACTCCGGCTCGCCACGCGGAGCACCTTTTCTGCAGGCGTGGGTTTTCTGGAACATTCGGCCTAGAATCTTCGGCGTGTAGAACATTCGTAACTCGATGAGACGATTAAGTTCTCGAACCTGCGAGAACGACAAGTAGAAAGAATAAATAAAAGAATATTCCGCTACCTCGAATCAAACCCAAATCCTCCGGGCGACAGTCAAGCACGGCAACCATTCGGCCACGTACGCTCTCGCTCGGCGACGCGCGTAGCATTGACAGCTGCCGTTGCAGCTCTAAAATATATATGTGCAATATCTGGAAGAAAGCGATTTATACAATAACGGCCGTATCCCTCGCATGCTTTATCAATAAAATCAGAACACCTATTGTATAACGCAGAGAAATTCACGAAGCCTTCCTGATTAAGTCCTACTACGACAATTCTTGTGTAATGCGCAGCCTCTTTGTCCTTGTCTGATAAAGAATACTACTATTTGAAGAACCAATGACGCGGAATTTGAGGGCTCTGTGTTTCCAGACTATATCTTTGTGCTCTGCCAAGTGTGCCTGCTTTTATGTTTTAAAATTGTGTCATCGAAATAAACCATTCAGTTGAAAGTTACGCCGCGTCCTGTCTTGTTCGCCCTTCGTTTTCGCCCTTGTTGTTTTGGCGTTTTACACCATGATGCAGAACCAACTAGCCCAACTAGCCATTCTTATTAAAACTTGCAGTTCTTGCCTGCTCATCTCGAACACCGATTTTGATGGCTACCATTACTTGTGGTTCCGAAAAGGGATTTGACTTGTCCACTCTATTGCAACGCGTTTGGCTTAGGTGGTGTGCTGAAAAAGCTAGGGGACCGAAGTGAAAATGGGGCTTATTCAGCTTGGTAGATCAGGCGTTGAAGCCTCCTGTAACCGTCAGCAGAACCTTTTTTTTCTCAGAGTTTGTTTTATATCTGTAATGTTGAAACGTGCTTCTAGCCTGCTGTGGAAGAAACGAAAACACAACAACAACACATATTACATAATCAATAACAACTAAAAGCAAGCGTCGACACAATTCCACGCAGTACTCCCGTATCAAACTTTACCCCATATGCTTACGCTTAACCTACTCATTATTCCGGATCTAATAGTGTCAACGTTATATCGATCCTTGTTTTATGATCGATTCGGCATTCGGGTTCGAACTGCATCGCGCAGTTTCGTCATGAGATGCCAATGCTATAATTCTGTTGTACCATGTCACAGCCATTCGAGGCGTGCAACAAAAACACACATACGCGCTACACCTTTCCTCCCAGCGAGCCCGCTCCACACATAGAAGCGCAGGCAAGACGAACAATAAAGATATCTCAAAAAGGGTCGGGGTGGCGATTGCAGGCGGACTTGGCCCAGGGATTCGGCGTTTCGTAAACGTTGTTTGGGGCCGTGAGAACGGAACGCCTGTTCCCACTTCCGTGGTTTCAGCGCTAAGAGGGAGTATTCCCTCCGGGCGCCAAGCCTCATTGCCAACGGTCGTACTTGGACGTTGGGAGTAGGACCCGAGAGCTCCCCAATCGCATCTCTCCGATGACGCGGTTTTGGTGTTGGGGGCGGGGGCCGTGGAGGAACTTGGGAGCCCCATTATTGTGGCTGTAGCCCCGCCCTGGCTTGTCGGTGGTTTGAGCTCCGCGCTCCGTCTGCTCAGATAAGATCAAGGGACGGGATAAGGTCAGAGGGTGGTTGGAGAAGGAAGAAGATGAGGGGAGAAGCACGGTGAGAGGGAAATGCGCATATCAGTTAAGCCTGTGCGAAGAGTGGGAGACGGTAGGCAGGGGTGGCTCGCTCTCAGAGTTCGGCAGAAGTGGTGGGAAGAGACAACGATACGGCATCGCCGATATTCGGAGAATGTGAGTTAGCTTCTGCGAATGTCAGTAAATTGTTTATCACGCGAAAACGAGGAATGACCAAATGCTGGCATCTACGCAAAAGGTGATTTATTTGTAGATGTTAGGTTCTCCGGGATGGTGAGAGGAAGGCTCGGGAAACTAAGACAAATGTATGAACAAAAGATATATTCAAGTCGGGAAATAAATAAGAAAAAAGAAGCAACGTTAGAAAAGCAAAAGAAAAGAAACCATTCGACCGTTCAAAGCACGTTCGGTAGGCAGTATAGTCACCACTTTGGTCGTACCTCGGGTCGCTGGTGCCCTTGAATGTTGGTCCCTTGATCATTGTTGAAGTAGTGAGTGCCGCGATCTCGGAAGTGAGTTGGTTATTTCGGATCAGGGTGCCTTGATCCCGGGACGGAGCCGGTTACGTTTATGGTCGCCGTGCTGAAGCCGGGACGAAGCTGGTTACGTTGACGTTCATCAACACTGACGCCGGGACGGAGCCGGGCTGCGCACCGTTCGAGCAGCCGACCGTCGTGGCTCTTGGTTCAGCTTCGAATTTCCTCTCGCACCCCTCGATACCGATCTTCTTTTCCTTCGCTTCTCTTTCTTCATTGTTTTTTCAGGAATCATAACAATGGATATCGACTGATTATAATTTGAACGCCATAGAAACATTCTGAATCAATACAAATATGTTCAATTACACATCGTTCTCAATGTAGGTGGTCACTCCGAAAAATATAGGACGAGGACGAGGACAATGAACGCTCTGGTGGTGCTTGTTTTATAATTTGGCTTTCAGGATGAGTACACTTCAAATAAACTATCGTCAAAGTTCGCAAAGCCGAATTATCAACAATCGAAATAAGCACCCATCATTTTTCACCACTTCAGGTTACTTAATTTTGCATGATGCGTTTGCATCGAGGGGGTTAAAGCACCTCAATACCATAAAGGCCGGTTCTCACATGCAGCGAAGCGCTTATGTAGCGCTGCTCACGTGTCGTTAGCTACTTATCGTCTGCCATGAGCAACAGTTTTGACGGTGCGATACAAAGTTGGTGAACGCTGCCGCCATCACGCGCCCAGCGCGAGGTGAGCGCTACGCTTGTAGCGCTCCGCTGCATGTGTGAACAGGCCTAAAAGTACACAAGCCACATTGATTAAGGTTATTTACCATATACACCAGGGTTGCCAGAGTGACATAGGGTCAGAGGCTCAGACAAAACTGCAAAAAGGTCAAAAAGCCACATGAGAACAAAAAAGAAAAAAAAGGGGGGGGAAGGGGGAGGGGTCTACTTTTAAGAATAAACAATATGGAGGCTTTCCAAAGGGGACAAGCATAATTGTCGACTACAACAAATGACACCAGGCAGCAAAAGGGTCCTTCAACCCTTCTGCTGCCTTCAACCATGAATTACCCCAAGTCTTTTAGAAACAATTAATAAAAAAAACAAGTTATTTCAAAGATTTAACAAATCAAGAAATCAAGATGATTTGACAAAGTTTAAAGGTTAACGCAACCAGTTGACGAAGGAACTAAGAACCGCTAGGGAATGGTATTATCACAATAGTTTCAGATCTTCAGCTGGACGTATTGATGTTAATTGGGAAACGTTAATTCAATTAGACAAAATAATCAGAACCATGACAGCATAGATAGATTGTATATTAACCGAGAATAAGTTAAAGATACTGCTTTAGCTAATGTATTTAATGATTACTTTGCAAATTGTTTTTCTCTAGCGTACGACGATAAGGCTTGCGAGTATATTAAATATAGAAACTTAAACTCAATATTCTTGGATTCCGTTAGCGATTCCGAGGTCTTTAGTGTAATTATGAACTTAAATATTACATGCAGTGGAGATGCGGATGATATCTAAATTAAACCCGTAAAATATATATTAGACTTAGTCGTGCGTTGTTTAACTCATATACATAACTTATGTTTATCTGCAGGTATATTTCCAAAACATATGCAGATTGCCAAAGTTTCTGTACTGCATAAGAAAGGTGATAAAAATGACATTAATAACTATAGACCTTTTTCAATACTTCCCATGTTTTCAAAAGGGCTTGAAAAACGTATTCATGTAAGATTGTCAAACTTTTTCGACAAGTATCAACTCATTACAAGGTCGCAGTTTGGATTTCAAAAACATCGTTCTACGGAACTTGCCTTACTTAAAGAAAAATAAGTTATCTTACGCAATTTAGAGGATAAGAAACTTGTTTTCGGGGTTTATATTGATCTTACTAAAGCTTTCGATTATTTAAATTACGAATTATTGTTACAAAAACTCGAATTTTATGGTGTTCGTGGGCAAGCCTTGCATCTACTAAGGTTCTATCTCGAAAATTGGAAACAATATGTGTGTTGTGGTAACTTTTTTTTTTCTAATATAAAACCAATTTTCTGAGGGGTACCACAGGGAAGTATTTTTGGGCCATTTCTTTTTAACGTCTATGTAAATGATATAGTAAATATTGACCAACCTATTAAATTTGTAATGTATGCAAACGATACAACACTTTTTTTCTGCTGCTGATAATGTGGAAGAGCTCGTGCCAAAAAATGATTTAGTATTACATAAAATATCATCATAGACCAACAGGAAAGCTTAAAAATATATACTAGCAAAACTAAAGCTGTTATATTTCGGACAAAACATAAAACTATTCCATCAATATATAGGATAACCTTAAACTCAGTTGACATCGAATTGGTAGATGATTTTAAAACACTTGATGTAGTGTTTTTCCATAATATGACGGGACCATCATATTGCGTATCGATATAAAATGCTAGCTCAGGTTGTAGGGCTGATATGCCGGCACCGGTATATACTTCCAACATCAATTAAACTCTTGTTATATAAATCGTTATTTTATTCTCATTTAAATTACTGTACCTTAGTCCGGAGTACAACTACAATAACAAACTTGGAGAAAGTACACTTAGTTAAAAAAAATGCTAAGAACTATTGCAAATGCACCAAATCTGTCGCATACATAAAACTTGTTCAAAATTTATAATATACTTAGTATCAAAAATATGTATAGCTGTAGACTATCCACAAGGCTTCAAACAGAATTGCAACATTACACCTCTTCCTTGGTAGCTTTGTCAAGTTTACAAAAACGTGTTGTAAAGCATCAATTTTGTAACCCCGATTATTGGCAAATACCAACGTGTCGATTGAATGTTGGCAAAGAAATGTTATATCCTACCGAGTCCCAAGACTTCTCAATTCACTAATTTTTTCACAATATTGATATAGATAAATTGAGTTTAAATGAATTACGTACTGTCATGTATAGCTTTGATATAGTGTACTGATATTTGGTTTTGTATATACTTGGATGTTGTATCTATATGTTCTCGGTAAGTTGTTAATCTGGTAATTCCTCCTCATGCCCATGTATTTGTATGTATTATGTAAACGTAGATTTTGTATATTTATATGCTTGGAAGATTAACAGGGTGATTAATATCCGTTGAATGCGTTTGTTCTTTGATTGAATGTCCTTGTGTTTTATTTTGTTCCCTCTGACTGCTGCTGAATGTCACTGGGGCCGAGAGCTCGTCAAGCCGTCTATCGCGGCTTTTATTCTCGGCCGCCATCATTTACCTGTAATTTGAAATGAAAATAAAGCTTATTATTAATTATAACCGCTAAAACAAATAAATGCATGGTTAAGCCACTGCTCCGGACGTGTGTACATGGTTCGAAATTCTTTCTAGTACAAGAAAGGGAACAGGGTCACTGGACACATCTATGTGTCAAAGAGCCGCCCAGCTGCATGTACCCAGTGTGGTGCATAACTGCGAAGACTCTGAGGCTTTTGTTATAATTCTAGAACCTTTTCTTGTTTTAGGAGCACAGGAGGGGAAGGGGGCACGCTTACTGGGAAGCTGCGCACCGCACTTGGACCAGCGAAAAGCCGCAGTTTGGCCACCCCCGATATACACCACTACAGAACTTAAAATCCACAGCCCAACGAGCGCTGTATACAATCCTGCACGCGTGGGTCGGTGGTGGGAAAAGCGAGCATAGCACAGGCCGTACACACGAACGTTTAACATAGCGCATACCTCGAGCCCTTTATTGGGACTATCTGAAAAACTCTACTTCGTTTCCCCTTAAGTCCAGACGCAGCAGAAGCCACGAGCTCACGAGACGAATCAGACAGAGTCAAAAGGGCACCATCATAGTGTTCGTCATGTTTCTGTACATGTTCTATCATCGCGGAACCAATCATAAACAAAAAAAAGCCCAGTGACTTGCGCCTTTGACGCTACTTGATTTGTCTCATCAGCTCGTTGCGTCGGTTGCGTTTCGGCTTAAGCTGAAACGAAGTATACTTAGTTTCGTCCAGTTCAGTGTAATGCAACTTGAAGGCGTTTTCGTTAAAGGGAAACAATTTTTCAAGTTCTTTCTACTTAGCTTTAATCCTCAAACTAAAAGCGAATTGAGAAATCACGAGGTCGTTTCGTGACATGGTAGAGCACCGGTACGATGACTCCAAGCTTCCACCGTGCTTTTTAAGCACATCATGTAACTTGTCATTCGCAAGTGATAAAAAGTTCCGTCAAGGCGCTCATTGGCCACGAACGCGAATCCAAATATTCGTTGCCGGATTGATTGTTGACGAGCGCATACGTCCGAGTGACGATGTTTTTTTTGGTCCAATGCGTGAGCTGGGGTCGGCTGACATGCTTTGGGTACCCCGGATGTATCATAGTGAAAATGTGGAGAGCTTTCGAAGGAAACGAGGTAAAAGAGGTACGAAATAGTCCGCTATATTTTTAAATGTTGGTACCAAAAAGCTGGCTTTGTCTTTCTAGCCTATTTCTTTTGGCCCACTAAACGATATACGATTAGAAAAGTCCCAACCAAAAATTATTTATCCCAGCTTAAAAATTATTTCATTGCCCTTTTAATGTATTACAAAAGTGAGTATTACCAAAAATTAAAAAAGTCTGTACGAGATGGTATACGTTTTTAAAAGCGCACTTCCTGCTTCTCACAAGTAGCGTTTTTTTAAGCGCTTACCGTGTGACGGTGTAGGCTTTAGGAAGCAAATGTAGGCGCACAGCAACAAAATGAACTGAAAGAAACCAATTTTTTTTTTTTTTAAGTACTTCGTCATGCGTGTTGGTTGTCCTTATTTATAAAATAAACTATCAAAAGACCTTAATTCCAAGCAGTTATGTGCTGTTAAAAACCACATGGTTTCGCAGGGTTGGCTGTACCGTGTTATTGCAGTAATTTCAAAGCCTTGAGTAGGACCTCATTTCTAAAGGGGCTCACAACAACCGCGCTTATCTCGCAGCCAGGTCTGAGGCTTCCCTGCCAAGAAGTGACCCAGAAACAACGTCTGTCACGTGACGACAAGAACCTCGAAACCCAAGCCTCAAAAAGCCACCAGATGACGTCACGGCCCGCCCCCGTGATGCCGGTAGAAAGTGGAAGGAGGGCGCGGAAAGAAAAAAGCCCTTTGGCGGAGCATATGCGTCGCTTCCCAGAGAGCAGCAGTCGACGCCGTTCCCTGGCGCTCGCTCAATCCGAGGCATTACCCCGGTTGGCTTAGGGAGACGCCGGAGAGGCCGGCCTCGATGGCTTTGGACCCTGGGCCCGCTTCGTTCAATACCGGGATGGGCCAGAAATTCGGCCGGGGCTTTGTTTCTGTTACTTGGCTTGTCTGCCAGGAAGGCTCGCAGCCGTTCACAGCGAGGTCGATGTTTGCTGGACACGGCAGGCGGTCGTCAGGCGAATGGATAAGGAGCCCGGAAAGACGGAAGACCACAGACATTGTGAGGATAGTTTCCACGTTTGTGTTGGGGTGGGGCGTATGCAACATACGCGATGTCTTCGATGTTTTTAGGCTAGCTCGGGGTTTCTGCGAAGAGCTAAAGAGGGGGAAGGGAAGGAAAAAGCCTTTGAAGTGGCTATAGGCACTTAAGACAGCCTCATTTATCGGCGCGTTTTGTGCGAACTAGGATTTGCTGTAGTACTATTTCTTCTCATTCTCTAATAAAAAGTCAGTCTGTGAATAACACAACTGGAGAGTAATAGAGGACAAAAAATAGATGCTCCTAATAGCCGCGGTGATGTTGAAGTAAACTAAAATAGGCAGGACGTTTCTTCCTGTCTCTTTCACTTTGCTCAAGTCTTGACTGAAATTCTTCAGCCGCCTCAAATCATACTCGAATAAAATGATTAACTTCAACTTCTTTTACAAAAGATGTCGTACAAAAGCGCGAGAAAGAAGGGAATGAAAATGTTTATCGTACTTAAAAAGAAGCAAAAATATTTAAGGATGGTAAAGAAGCACTTCTGGCCTCTAAGAATGAGCACTAGTGTAACATTCTCCACCACCAATTAAAAAAAAAAATATAAAAAAACAAGTAACGAATTGTCTACTTACATTGAAAGGTGGTTACAACTAAAATGTTGTGACCATTTGTGTTATTCAGTTAGTCAGATCGTATCTTTCGGAACAGCTTTAGTTTATGAGTTCGTGAATCGGGAGAGACACTTGAAGTTTCGAGTTAATTCTTGCTTAGTTTGCTGCCACGCTCACAATATAACAGTTTTGGCAGTTTCTGATGTGACGGGATATGCGGTCGCCTTTTAGAATAAAGCCCTACAAGGATGGGGCGTTCTTGCAGGGTTGAATATTCTGCGTGGTATACTGCGCTCGTTTCACAATCTTCCTTCGTGAATCACGGTTTTTTTAAACCCATATCGTTCAGCTGGTGCTCCTTCCGCTTTAGAAGTTATCCGCAAGTGTCGTACAAGACGAAACTTTTTTCTTTGTTTTTCTTTTTTTTTGTTTGGCGAGGCATGCACTATTTTGAACAAACTGTGCTAGTAGTTGCCCCTTCACATACCACAGAATTTTTTTAAAAACATTTATAGGGTTGAATAGAGAACTTAACATTTCCCTCGTTTGGCGTAAGTTTATTCGTGGCGAGAAGTTCGGGTATCACCGCCTGGGGGAATATTTTCACAACCCAAAGTGACGATACTTCAATTTCCTCTGCTGGTGCAAGCACGTGCAATGCCAAGCTTCAATTCAATATGAAAATCAAAACATAACCGCGTGGGTAGCACGTGCACTGCCCATAGTGAGGAAAGCAGAAGTGCCCCTAGCGTGCTTCTCACTGCGAATACTGCAAAGGAGCCACAGTATATTGCGCCGCTGCAGAATTTGTGCGACCTGCGTGTTTCTTGTTTCGAAATACATATGACAAAACGCGGCGGGATTTTTTTTCTTATAAAGCCAGCAATGGTACACATTTCTCACGTTGAAAGACAAACGAAACATTAAAGGGCGCAGATCAAGGAGAGAAGGAGGAACAGGAGTGTCTCAAGGTTATACTGGCAATTAGCTTCAACGAGCTTGATCATAAACAGATACCAGCAAGCACAGTAAATGTTACGACGTCATACGTTACATGAAACCCTGCGCAGTTCAGGTCAGTTTACTCACACTTTTAATTTATTTGCGAAAGTTCATGAATATAAGGTCACCGCAAAATATATGTCTCTCGCGTATAGTCCCGTCGCCAATGTACTTGCAGAAGCTATCAAACACTGTTATGTGTCTTAATAATTATGGTGCATGGTTTTGATTGTACAAAACATAATTGCTGCTTTATAGTCATATGTAGCTCTGCTTTTTTATTTATATTTTTTTGTGTTTTTGTATACCCATAATTACGCGAAAAAAATCCTTTTTCCGCTCTTCCCGCTGCCTGAGACAGCCCGCCCGTTCACAGCCGGACGGGGGCCGCGTCTAGCACAGACCAAATCAGCGCGTGCACCAAACATTAGGCGCGTGCGCGGTTACCGTCCGGAAGCAGGTCACGCGTGTCGGCCAAAAGGGTGTCTCGGACGAGTCCTCTAAACTGCCGGCGTCACGGACCGCGCGGCGACCAAGCGCGACCGCCTCCACACTCCAACGCGCGGCCACGTGGCAGCGGGCCCATCCACATGACCCATCACGAACGTGCCCATCAGCGGCTCCCCCCCTCCACGCTTCTCAGCGGCGACATCCCTCGATCGGCACGCCGCGCACACAACACGCGGAGAGCCAGCCACTCGACGCGCTTCATAGGATCATCATCGGCCCCGCGGGAACACGTCGGCCGCCGCGTGAACACGTGCGCTTACAAAATCTTTCCGCTCCCGTCCCCCCTCTTCCCCTCCCTAACCCTCGTTATTAATCCCGAAGGAAAGGCAAAAAACAAGCGAAAACATGCCTTCCCTCCCCCGTCTCCCAACATAAACAACACACGAAACAACTAGAAAATAGCTGCGTGGCTGCCTATGCAAGTCTTTGTCTGTGTGCGTGTACTTCGTTTCACCTTACGATGGAACGCAGAGGACACTGCGGGGCATCGAAGCCAATCCAATGCCGCGTGTGTGTCGCGTGACCTTCCGAAGGAACGCAATGACGAGTGGGGCACGAAGTCACATGACGCATTCACAGCGCATGGATTAACTCACATGGCTCGTAACGTTCCCCTGCGGTCCACTGAGGGAAGGAATATAGGGATCGGGAGTTGGGGAGGGACGGGGGTGGGAGGAAGCGGAGCGGTGGACCGTGCACCCCCATTTTGGGTTGCACGCTTGTTCCTTTTATTTTACGGGGGGGGGGGGGGTTAGCGTCGAATGCACCCCTAGGGCAACCTGGGTTTCGGATAAAGGTTCACTCCCTCGCCGGCTCAGGTTCTATCAAGCTTAGGGCAGTGCATCCGCTACCGGAAGACACGGATTAGAGCTGGCTGAAACAACAGATCTCGCCGTCCGTGCGTCGTCGTTCGTGCCTCATGCCTACTTTTTTTGGCTTTCTTGTTAGTTTTTTTTTTTTTTTTTGGAGGGCGTATTTGTACGTTTTTATAGAATGTCATTGTTTGCGCAAGACGAGCTACAACTTGGGCTTGTTCTGAGCAATTCTATTTCCTCTTTTTCTCTTGACGCGTTAATAGCGCACGTACGCGATGGCAAGGGCCAAGGAGTTCCTGAAACGATTGCAACGATACTCTTTTCAGAATGAGGTCCTTAATTGTTTGCTGTATGGTCTTTATTACTTGTTTTTGAGTTGACGTGCGAGCTTTTACTTATTGGATTACGATGGATGAGCGGCTGCGTCCTTTTGTGCTTTCCATTTGTTCAAGCTTCGGACGCCGCACGTGTTTTGACAACATTGATTTTTTTTTCCTCCACGTTTTAGGAGGAGCATGCGTATTGATAGGATGTAATCATAATCCGAAATTCGCAGTAAAATATGAGTAATATGTCTGATATACAGTAAAAATTCTTGGTGTCTGCGTATACACAATGTGGTTTTGTGCCATCCATTTACTACTCCGATTTGCTTTTCTAGCGTATAGATATGAAGTGTAAATAGCGTCATTTGACTATACGTGGTCTTTTCAACTGTTGACATTTTGTTTGTCAGACGTTTCCATTTGCATTATTTTCATTCGTTTGCTGACATGGTGTTTTCGGATAGTGTGTATAGTTTCCGAAGTTTGAACGAGTTTTTTTTTTTTTTTATAAAATACACTTGATTACTTTAATTATTGCCATTTTGTTTAGTTTGTCTCGCTAAAGAGCCTCTTATTGCACTTTTTCTTTTTCGTATAAAACCCCGCCTTGTGAAACCTTGCAATGAAAAGTAGTAGCACTTGTGAATAAAAAATATATGTCATGGTGTACAATCGCTTGTGGCGGAAGTACTTAACGCAAAGCTACATCGCGATCCAAGGTTTACATTTTTTAATATTTAACTGCAAACAAAAGAGCGCAAGCACTAATCCCCCCCCCCCTCCCCCCTTTCTCCTAAAACCAGAATCTGGGATCGCCTCTGCTTCGAGGAACCCCTTGTGGATACCTTGGATGCCGTTCTCTTGCTCGGCAGTTGCATGCTCAGATCGAAGGGGGTTAGAGAACGGCAATCGTTTATTTTTCGCATCCCGTTGCCCAAGATAGCGGTCAAACAACAACAAGAGAAGTAGTTCGCAGCTGTTCGTCTTGTGAATCCCGAGGTTCGGACTGGCAGCCGTGGAACAATGCTTGAATATGCAGCGCGCCTGGATAATCGAACAATAAAATTCTTAAGCTTTGAGATATACAGGTTTTTTTTTTTTCTTTTATTCTTACAGATTTGTTTAAAAAAGCCATGAAAGCTACACTTGTGCGGTTTGTGCGAGTGAGTTATACGCCCAGGGGGCATTATGGGGGTGGCTAATCTTCGCAATAAGTCGGCTAATTAATTAAATTTCGTTAATTAACTTTTTAATTAGTGAAAAGAGACATATGGTTCCAATTAGAAACTTGCTGAGCGTTATCGAAAACCACTAAATCAGTCATTTTCACAAAGACTTTCAGCGCGTAAGAAGCGTAGTAGTGCATAAAAGTTACCACTCGTGGAGCACGTACAAGGCTAGCGGTTGCGGTAAGGCGCCCGCGCGATATTTTCCGTCTCTTATCTAGCCCCAGCCTTGTACCTGCTTCCACGAGTGGCAACTTCAGCGCACTGTTGCGCTTTTCACGCGCTCAAAGTCTTTCTAAAAATTACTGATAAATTTTAGGGGGTTTTGGACGACGCTCAGCAAATTTCTAATTGGAACCATATGACTATTTTCACTAATTGAAAAGTTATTTAACGAATTTTAATTATTTAGCCGACTTATCGCGAAGATTAGCCACCCCCATAATGTCCCCCTGGGCGTATAACTCACCCGCACAAGCCGCATAAGTGTAGCTTTCATGGCTTTCTTTAAACAAATCTGTATGAATAAAAAAAAAACACCCGGTACTTTCAAGAAAATCAAGCGCAAGGAAACATTTTGGGTGCGGTAGACTTTAGAAATACCCTTCATCAGTTATTTTAGTTATTGTATCCGGACAATATATATTTTGTTGCCATCAAAACTTTTTTTTTTTTTTTAGTGTGGTGTAAATGTTTCTGCGAAGATGTTGTTGACAAAAATGCTGACGAAGTAAGAAATGACTACTAAATAAATACCTCGCTTAAAGGAGCGCGGTGTTACGATATCCAGTCCGAACGTTTTTCACTTCACAAGAACTTACTGACACTAGCGGGACACAAGTATACTCGAAGGAAACGCCACGGACCAAGAACATATTTTGTTGCGGTTGAATTACAAGGATAAAATCGAACGTTCCCTTGCAATGTCCCCTTCGCAAAACTTCATGGCGTAAATCGGAGGTGGCAGTGTGGTCATAGTCTCCCCATGACGATACCTGAATGTGGCTCATACATTAGACCCGAGCATTGCGTGAGCACTCGATTTGGGCTCGTGTTAATCGACAGCTCGACAAGCATTCAGGTAGTGGCTTGCGTATAATCGTTGCAATGACGACAATATTCGAGCCATAAGAATGTGTTAAACTTAGCTCGTTTCCTGCCTTTCGGCAACCCTATCGCGTGGCTATAATCAGCATTGGCGTCATACAATTGGCTCCAGGATTCATTCATCCATGGGCCATTACATAAATCACGTGGCAGCTTGTTCTGACTGCGAGTTGAGGAAGTGAATGCTATTCGCTTGGCACAAAATGTGCTTTATCAATCGACTTTCATGGAGTTCAGTAACGTGTTGGCTGCTTGTAACAGCCGGCCGTGGCGTTTGGCTGTAGCGACATCGGAAAGCATTACGCCCATAGGGAACCATATAAAATAGCCTCAGTCCACCGGCAGGATTTAAAGTCACTACCTTGAGATTCTGAGCCAAATGCCTTGCCGAATGAGAAATGGGCGCTATGTAGTACATGGTTAAAACACATATTGACATAGGCTATGCTCAGCGTCCGAATTCGACATATACATGACACAAAACAGCACCCATCCCCTGTGACTTCGGAGTGATCTCGGCACTTTGAGACGCAGCTGCCAAATCAGACCACCCGTCAGAGTGTTTCGCTGCCGCAACGAGGCTTGTCGTAATCAAGAAGCACTTCAAAGTGGCACCACGCCGGCTTGCCCCATTAAAGAATCAAGAGGTGATCTGTGCGGGATTTCCATATTGCATACAACCCCAGCAGAGCAAGTACTTCATAACATTTACTGTCAGGCCAGTGCCGAATTCGAGAAACTTTGCACTTGTGCCAGTCCATGTACAAATCAACTTGCAGTATAGAGCGTAAGTCCGCCCAAAACAGTTCTGCATTTGGGCAAAAAATTAAGGCATGCTGGAGAGTCTTGACGTTGGACACAGTGTTCAGTTTAAATTCCACAGAACAAAACTCCTTTTTTCTCCTGCCATATCTTCACTGGCACTACCTCGTTGTGAAAGCAATTGAATAAGTCCATTGCAGCTTTTCGGATGGGATAATTCCGGAGGCGCTTAAAGACTGTAGATTCCTCACTGGTCCCTTGAAGGAGGATAAAGTGGCGGTGGAAGAACAGTGCCTATGGTGCCCCCATATAGCGCTTTTCTTTACCCTTGCTCAGGTATTGCCAAGACAAGCGCGCTTCAAAAAAAATTAAGAGTATCAGCGATTTCTTTATAGAACCTCAAGACTGCCCCTGACGTCGCTACTTCTAGGGTTACAACGAGCCAGGGGGCTAGAAACCGTCCGCCAAGTTTTACGAATGATCGTACTATGACTGAGTTGCGCTGTTCACGAAAAAGTACACACTTTTGAACTTTCAGCTTGATCTCAAGATTCACGACTCCCAAACCTCCTTTAGCTTGACTGATAAATATGTTGACGCGTCTCATGCGCTCAAAACTAGAATTAGAAACGAAGGTACCAGAAAAACGATGCATCTTATGAATGACACGGCACAACTTGAGCCGCATACCATCGGTAGGGTAAGAAACGGATTTGCAAACAAAGGTACGGTTTAGCATAGAAAGGTTTCTGCCGAACCAGTCCAGCACTTTGGCCCTCAAATTGTTGAGATGAACTCCTCCCTTGCCAGTACTTAAACAGTGAGGTTCTAGGCAAACACCAAGGTATTTCTGCATACTTGAGCTCCAGGCAATATTTATAAAACGCTCTTGCTTTATATCAAAATGTTTTAGATATGCACCTGTAAATATACGGCGAGGACAACTTCATGTCTGGACTATTTCTGAACAGACTAGTAGCTGCAATGAAAATGCGTAGCGAAAAATGCGGTTACATCGAGCAAAAAATGCGGTTACATCGAGCGAAAATTGCGGTGTCTCCCGATACATTGAACTGCCAAGAGCGCCGTTTTGCTCTGCAAGCTGGCTTTCACTCAATGCAGGCGGGTCGTTGTGGAAAAGCCAGCTTTCAGAGCTGGCTTTCCCCAACGCGCCTGCCGGCGTTGTGGCCGCTTGAAAGAAAAAAGCGAGCTTGCAGAGCAAGCTGGCTTTTCTCTTTCAAGAGAAAAGCTTGCAGCTGTCAGCTTGCAGAGCAAGCCGGCTCTTCCGGCTTGACCACCCGGAAGAGAAGAAAAAATTCTCTTCTGCGGAGGGAGTGGGGAGAGGGTGAGCCGGGGAGACCTTGAAAAATGGAAGAAACGGCCACTGAATAGCTGCTTGGCGCGTCCTTCATGACGTACAGACACTCCTTTGAGAGTTATTAACTTTCCTAAATGTGGCATTCTTGTTTCTTGTCAAATTTATTAGAACTTTTATATCGAATTACTCAGTATGTTTGACTGGTAGAGGGTTTTTTGCGAGTTCGATAAAACGGTTTGACTGTAATTGTGTGTATAAACTGAATGCTTTTTTTTTTCTCAGCTGCCGGCAAGGTGAAGTATGCGGACTTGAGCGAAGCGACAGTTCAAGACGTCGCAAAGAGATGGCTGTGGTCATTTGTCAACCGTGATGGTGAGCTAAGCAAGAGGCGGAATGAAGAAATGGAAAAGGTTAATTAAAAATAGACCCAGAAAATCCTCAGCCTTTTTTTGTTTTAACAAGACAAACCAGTTCCCAATGAGTTTCTGCATCCTGACATTTGATCTCAAGTGGTTGATTGTAACTCATACAACTTCCGCAAAGTGTGCAGGCAAAATGTCGGGCACAGGCTCATATTCTGCAGTGCGTCCATGAATTCATTGCAAGGTTAATAGCCTAACTGCAAGTCGCTCACCAATGTGTGACCTCGGCTGTAGGGCCAGCACCCAATCGCAAAGGTACGGCCTATGATTAGCTGCAAGGGATCAGCCTGTGTCTAGCTGCATGTCATCAGCCTGTGCCCGGTCAACCGTCTTCGGCTAGCACCTGACATCTGATGTACGGCTGATGCCCAGTTGCTAATCTCCGGCCTACCTCTGATCACAGGACACCGGCCGATGCCCTGTTGCTAAACTTCGGCTTGCTTTCGGCCACACGGCATTGGCCAGTGCCCAGATGCTAATCTTCAGCATGTGTCCTGGCACAAGTCTTCGGCCGGCCTCCATTTGCTATGCTCCGGCCAGCTTTCAATCGCAGGTCATTGGCCAATGTCCTGTTGCTTGACTTCGGCTTGCTTTCGGCCACACGGCATTGGCCAGTGCCCGGATGCTAACCTTTGGCCTGTGTCCATACCAAAGTCTTTGGCCGGTCTTTATTTGCTAGCCTTCAGCTTGTGTCCCGCTACAGGTCATCGGCCAGCCTCCAACAGCCAGTCCCCTCAAGTCTTTGGCCAAGGCCCACAGCCATGTTTGGGCATAGTAGTTTGACCGACCTTAGGCCGGAGGAAATGTGACTGGCCAAAATGCTTCAGCCATTGCCCGACCGTTCATTTTGTGCTGCCTGGGCAGCAACAACAGTCACGTCATTTGCGTATGTTAGTATTTTCGTGGCATTTCTGGCAAGAGAGACTCACTGAATTCTATAATCGTTAAAATCTTTCTGCACACAGTTTCGAGAAGAGTGAGAAAAGTATTGCCGACAGCGAGCAGCCTTGTCTAACAGGCTTGCACTGCTATCTTTTCAGTTTCTATTTCACTGATCAATAATTGCATGGATTTGTTTTTATAGCACAGCTTAATATATTTGGCTATAGTTCTCCCGACACCACAGGCCTCAAGTATACTGAACAGAAAAAAATATGCGGTACCCTGTCGAAGGCTTCAATGAAATCAATTTGCAGCACTGCTGTGGATAAGCCTGTCGCTTTAGCGGCTTTGGCGAGTATACGCATGATTTGCACATTAGAGGTGATGGACCTCCCTTTTAAGCCATAAGCCTGGTGGTTACCTACAAAACTTGAGACCCATTTCCTTGCGTTTGGATAGTATTCTTGCCAGTAGCTTGAAATCAGTGGTGAGGAGACTGATTGGCTTCAAATTGCTTGATGTCATTGAGTCGGAGTACGTGTTCTTTCTAATAAGAACCGTTAGTGCCTGTCGCATAGTAAGTGGAAGTAGCCTTCTTTGAAGGATGTAGGAAAACACGTCACATAACATTGGAGCTAAAATATCAGCAAACGTTTTATAGAAGACTGAGCCTAGACCATCCACCCCGGGGGATTTTCAGGTTGGTACTCTTTTATAGCCCTCTCAATTTCAGCTTTCGTGATATTTTTGTTCATGCGTTTCCTTACACTTGAGGAGGTATCACCGCGGCGCGGATAACCTTTCTATTCGTAGTTCTCGGCTATCAATAAACGTTTTCTACCTACCTACCTACCTGTAAGCTCGTTAAACCACTCATCCAGCGGGATGTCTGCCGCCTCGTCTTTCATCGTAAATAATTGTCGGAACACTCTTACGAGTTTCTGCTGAACCGTCTTCCTGTTCTGTTAGCACTTTGTCATCGGCACTGAGTGCGTCTATTCTGCTACAGCGCGCTCGTGTTCTATGATTTTAAAACTTTTGCAAGGATCTTCCTCCCTTTCTTGTGCTCGGAGCCGGCACCTGATCATTGCGCCTTTGTATTCTCTTTGCATTAGATAAAGCAGACGCTCTTTGCAGTGACGTATATCTTCTCTGGAAACTCCAAAGGTTCTGTTTTCTTCGCCAATTAGCGTTTCTAGGGCTTGTAGTAGAGCATAGTTTGTTTCGCGCCATTTTTTGGCCTATGTTCGTCCGTCTTCGAGATATAGCAGTTTAATTCTTTCCTTGACCTCTTCCCACACTACCGCGTCAACTTTTCTTTCCGCAGTTGCTTCTGATAAGGTATTTCTTATTTGAGAGGACAAAGCCTCGTCGTCAAGAAGACTTTCGTTAAGTTTCTAAGAGCTCCAACAAAACGGCTTTCTCGTCCGGCTGTCCGCCTTTCCCATTCGCAGTGTAACCATTGCGTGGTCAGAAAAAGCTACTGGGGACACCTTGTATGCGGTGACCGAGCTGGCAAGATCACTGGACATATACACATGGTCTAGTCGTACGTGACAATCGCCTTGCCGGTGCGTGTATCCAGGAAGAGTGCCTTTACAGCCCGTCGGTTGCATCGACGAGATCAAAGTCACGCAATAATTTCCCAAGTTCCGCAAGGCTTGAGTCAGATTGTGAGCAGCGTGAACAATCCTGTGCATTTAAAACGCAGTTAAAGTCACCCACAACAATTGTTTTAACCGGCGAGTCTAAAATATTGTTGGAGATTGGTGAAAAAAAAATTACAATCGGACGCTTCGATGGGGGCGTATACCGATATCACTCTTAACGACTCATGCCGCCAGATAACTTCCACCCCGTTCTTGTCAGTTTCCTATTCGTAATATACTGTAAAGCCTCTGTCTTTACGTATCAACATAGTGCTACCGCCACTGTGCTCAAGCGCCCTCGCATGATAAGAAAAGGAGTGTCTATCAAAGAAAAGCGTCATGTCATTCATATGGTCATCGGAAGAAAGTTTAGTATGCTGAAAGCAAACTACCTCAGCGTTCTCTTTCAGAAGCAAATTGAACTGCCACTGTTTTGTTATTCTCGAATTAAGCTAACCGAGTTGAACGTTGCAAGTTTAGCTTGCTTCATATTTGTGAACATGATGAAATAGAATCAGAAAATACAATGAAGTAAAGTTCACTGTGATGCGAGCGAGACTTGGCATTCCAGGAGTGCATCCTCCGGTCGTCACCTACGATGGGTCTGGACGGCGCCGGTCGTCTGGGGGAATTTGGGGCATAGGACTAAGGCGTCCTATTTTGGAGAGTCCTCCCTTCCACCTCTGGTCAACCTTGCGTGGCTTGCCCTGATGGTACCTCGGAGGATAGGGGCCAAGGGGTGGAAATTCTGGAGGTCGTCCGACTCTGACAGACCGACGGTGTCGACGGCCGTCGCTTCATGTGGAGCCTGGTTCGCGGGTAGGGTGCCGGAGTTCTCCGCCGCTCCTTCTGTGGATTCGACAGTTGCATCGAGTGACGTGTCTTGGGTTCCTCGCTTCGAAATGTCCGGGAGAACCTCTGGCACAACCTTGGCCACGGCCGGCTCGATAGCGGGGCAGGCTTCTAAGCTCTCCTGCACTTCGCAAGTTGGAGCTTCTGGTTCTTCGCGTCCTTCGCTACGTGCGCTGTAGCCTCTGCCTCGTCTCCATTCATTTCGAAGTCATACAATTCGTCTCGATTGGTAACGTCTGTGACGGCGGCATACGTGCAGACGCAGTCTTCGGTCACATGCTTGAATCTGCGGCACTGCTGACACCGTGGTGTTCTGCAATCCTTCCGGATGTGGCGGCAGCCTTTTTGCACCGTACGCACAACGGTGCACGCCCGGTAGCCACGATCAAGACGTTACCGCCGCATACCTTGAGCTGGTGTGGAAGGCTGTCGATGGTGACACCCTGCTTCAGGTTGAGGCGAACCATCCTGGTGGATGACTGTATTCCTTGAAAGCCATCTGCCCTCCAGGTGTCTCGGGTTATCTTCTGCACTTTCCCGTATTGTTCGAAGACCCTGCGCTGGGCGTCGTCGGGGATCGGGAAAGGCCCCCAGTGCACTTTCAGACGGACTTCGGTTTCGTCCTGGTCGATCACACGACATCCTTTGTCTTTCACCGCAGTTTCTCGTGCTTCAACCAGCTTCTTCTTGGCCGCGATCGAGTGAAGTGACAGCATCCAGAGATGATTCATTTGGTAGGCGCTTATTGCTGTGGTCTCCTTCATGACACTCAAACGTTCGAGTTCGGCCCTGAAATGCTACACTCGGTAAGGGCGATCGGTCACGCCGCAGTGAAGAAAGACTGTTAACAGCGAAGATTCCCGATGGCAGGGCTAAAAGTACTACATGGTAACTATCCGTCGATGAAAAAAAAACGATAAGCCGCGCCCAGAGCTGGCCGTTATCACTGCTCCATCGGAGCCAGCCATTCTACGCCTGTGCGGTGCGAGCGCAAGAAGCAGAATGCCTTGCCGACTGAGCGACTGAGCTATGCAGGGTCGTTGGGACGATGCGGATTACGCAAAAGCAAGCTCATTCGCGTGGCGCGTGAAGAGTTTGCGGGCCATTGCGGCCCTTCCTGTCATGTAGCGGCATCTCACGGTGTGTCGGAAATGAAAGCGAATCTTCGGTAGGCGGTGCGGTTCATACGGCCCTTCTCTTTTTTCCTAGACGGCTATCGCGCACTCTGTGCAAACAAAAAAATTAAAAAAATGAAATAATTTTTTTTTTTACAATTTTGGTTATGCTGACAGAGACTGTCAGCATGACCAAGATTGTAAAAAATTTAGTTCATTTAATTTTTTCTTCGACTTCT
Source organism: Ixodes persulcatus (assembly GCA_013358835.2). Classification (NCBI taxonomy): domain Eukaryota; kingdom Metazoa; phylum Arthropoda; class Arachnida; order Ixodida; family Ixodidae; genus Ixodes; species Ixodes persulcatus. The sequence goes on along the minus strand of JABSTQ010011472.1, from coordinate 614,399 downwards.
ATTGCGTGGGGTAAAAGACGAAAGCGTGTTTCATGGGTTATAAGCGTCAGGGGCTCCTTCTATTCGGTATTTGCGCAAATTACAAATATTGCTGCACCGCCCCTAAATGACATAAATCTTATTAAAATTACAGGAGGATACTTAAAGGCCGACGTGCAAGCTCGGTTTTTCGCAGGGAAGATAATCATCTTAACGCTCCTCTCTCCTAAGCTGCGAGAGGAGCCAAGTAAGTTGGGACAAGGTAAAAGGTGGAAAGGATATGGGAAAGGAGGAGGCGGGGAAAAGTGGAAAGCGCGAAGTGTACGTCGGCCTTTAAGCTTCGCCTTCAAGAGTGAAATGAGTAGGCAACATATAAATTCCCGCTCGTTTCCAAGCCGGGCAGCATACTCTTACGGCGCAGGCGATAGACCCTCTAGCAACGCCGCTCACGCCGGATTGGCTGCTCGTGGAGATAAACGCTGGCGCCATCACACATAGCAACGCGCGTTAACTTCGATTTTGAATTCGGAGACGGCGCGTGTATCACTGGTGAGCGTGTTAAGTCAGCCCCCCGCCTGCGTTCACGCCGCTTCGCGGCGACAGTCTGCGGCTGCTCATTGCGGAACTATTAACCCACTTGGCCGCCCTTCCCCCCCCCCCCCCCCCCCCCCTTACACGCCGCTTCGCAGCGTCCAGCTGGCAACCCAAGCCCAGCTGTCCCCATCGCACCTCCGGAAAGGGAGTTCCATACCAATCAGTTCTGCGAAGTTTCGTCGAAAACAATCGTGTTTTTTTTTTTCAGTGTTAATCGTAAAAAAGAAATGTCGTAAATATCGTCAAATGCCTAAAAAAAGAAAGATGTATGAGAGTAAAATAAATAAATAAAAGAAGTAAGTCCACACCGTGGATCGAACCAGGGTCCCGCTGCGTATGAGGCAGACACCTCAGCAATAAGCTACTCTACCTTTTTCCTTTATTACCTACTTTTGTCATGACACACACATATTTACATTACACAAACATATTTACATGACAGCTATATACAAATGAAAATATCAAGCCGTCATCCAGTTATTGGCTGACGTGACACATCAAAAATCTCGTAACATTACTAGCGCTTCAATTCTTGATAACCAATTGGGTGCGGTGACTTGTGTTTTAACGCCTTCGACATACATCATAACACTTTTACGAAAGTAGATCCTCGCAGGCCGAGCATCGGCATCATTATGAAGCCTCGCCGTGCGAGAGCGCTATAGACTGTGAAGGCCCAGGAGCATTATCAAATCAAAAGGCACCCCTTGACATTGTCTATTGCCAAGAGGCGAATACCATGCTAATCTAAAAGAAAATCTTTGCGCATAGTTCTTTGAAGCTCATCCCAAAAGAAGACCCCTTCCCAACAATGCGAGAAAACATGCTCAATTGTCTCAGGGACTTTGCAAGTGTAACAGATCGTTTCCCAAGGGACAAACATCCCTTTTTCTTCTAAATATGTTCTTACTGACGACGTGCCTGTGTGAAGTTTAAAAAATAAAGTCGTAACCCCTGGCTTAACTGGCATCCTCTTCACTCTTTTCAGAACATCCTGTCCTGGGCCTTCACAATATATCGCTCAATACATCGGGACAGAAAATACGCCATCTCTTATATCTTTCTATAGTTTTTTGCGTGTCACGTTACTTAAATATTCCATGGAAAAAACGCGTCTGCAAAAACTGAAGTGAGGGTACAATTTCTCTAAAAAATGCAAAAACAGGGCCGGATATGCACTCTGTGGACAGTATGAGCTGAGGCAGCGCACGCGCCAACCTCATCTGACACACAGTTCGCAGGAAAGGGTCAGATGTGTCACGAAAAAACTGAAATCTTTTCACTAACTGGCGGACAAACAGGTGGGTCAATCCGAGTCCTCCGTCCCGGACTCGTCTGAACAGATTGTCCCTGGCACACCTTTCCCAGGATGACGCCCAAATAAAGACAGCAAACATTCGATGGAATTTTTGAACGTTAACTCGGAAACAATGCAACGCTTGCATAACAAACCATATTTTAGACACAAAAAATAAATTGCACACTGTGGCTTTGGCAAACATGAAGAGACTCTCTTCTTTCCATTTTTCAGTTTTATCTTTAGTTTCCTGCTCTTGCGCCCGCCAATACTGCTCGCTGCTTTTATAACAGTCGAGCGGAGCTTCCAGGTACGTGACGGGGGTTGCTACCCATCTGACATTTGCAAACGAACTTGGGCTTGAAGAACATACCCCCTGCCAGAACCCAGTACATTTATCGCACTTTACATCGCTCCCAGTGGTTGCAGAAAAACCCTTAACTTCCTTAACAACTCGTTCGACACTCTCTTTGTTAGTGCAGGAAACAGCGATGTCATCTGCGTAGGCCAAAAGCTTTACTTCTCACTCACCCAGTTGGAAACCCTCAATCTTTTCACAATACTTGATCCTTAAACATAACGCTTCTATATAGATATAAAAGAAAAGCGGACTAAGGGGGCAGCCCTGGCGCACCGAACGTTGTACTTTAATGGGGGCCTCCAGATTCTTGCTTACAATCAGCCTTATAGTACAATTTTGGTTAGCAAGAGCCACACCCTCTCGAATGACGTCACCCACGTTCACATAATCCAAAATCGCAAACAAAATATCGTGCGCCACACTGTCGAACGCCTTCTCGAGATCAAGTTGAAGGACTGCTACTCTAGCGTTTATGGCGTCGCAACACTTTAAAACACACCTCGCCTCGTGTATATTGGTGAATATGGTGCGTCCTTTTAGGCCACACGTCTGATGTGGGCCTACTATTTCTTTAATAACAGTCTGCAATCTTTGGGCTAGCACCTTCATGAAAATTTTTATAATCAACATTAGTTAATGAAATCGGTCTGCACGCTGTTACCTGTTTACGTTTGTCCCTATTATCAGTTTTCGGTATTAAAATGTTGTGTTCCTCCACAAAAGATGGCGGCAGCGCTTTGAGGTCAAAGGCTTCGTTATACACCGCGGTTAGAAGGGGTGACAATTCTTTGCTTAAATTTCGCCTGACGAGCTTAACCCGTCAGGGCCCGGAGCCTTCCCTGGGTTTAAATTCAAGATAGCACCTTCCACTTCCTCGACCGATATGGGCTGTTGTAGCCTTTCTTTGTCATCATCGTGCTGTCTGGGCATTGCGCCGATAAATTCCAGTTTGAATCTTTATAAATCTACCCCATGGAAGGCAAACAAGGCCTGATAATGTTCGAAAAAACCCCGCTCAATGTGTTCTTTCTCAGCTGATAAGCCCCCTTTCCATTCTACCTCATTTACCTGATTCCGGCGAGCGTTCGCCTTTTCGACACCAAGCATACGCTTATGTGTGCATCTCCCCAACCGCCAATCGCTCCGTTCTAGCCCGCACGATTGCTCCGCGATAGCGGTCTTGATCTATAACTTCTAGACGTTGTTTTAGTTGCTGGATATCTTCCTTAAAAAACCCCGGCGCTTTGTTCTCTTGCTGAATTAATTTTTCTAAGTTACTTTTTTAAAGTCTTCTCCTTAATTCCTTGCTCATACTTTAAGCGACACGACCATTCAATCGCTTTCAATTTTATGTCTTGTTTACATAATTATCATTGACCTCCTAATTTATTTAAGTCTCCCTCTATCTTTTTTTTTTATTCTGTCCGTAACCGCTTTAATAAACATGTCATCCTTCGATAACTTAGTTTAATTTCCATAGCTCCCATGTAAAACTGGTTTGTTTTGCCCTTCCTATTCTACATTGTACCAGACAATGATCTAAAAAAGAGACGGGCTTAACGCAGTAATTTTCACATTTCCCTATAAAGTCTAATGCAAGATAAATCCTATCCAGTCGGGCATGACTGTTACTTTGAAAATGGGTGTACTGCATTTCCAGTGCTCCTTCTAAGCATTCCTCTACATCTACAAGGTTACTTTCCTTAATTACTTGTGTTAATCCGTCGGTACTTGCGTCTCGGTAGGCGCTCTTGCTAGACTTATCACGTGAAGACAATACACAGTTAAAGTCTCCCATTAAAACAATTTCCCTATCTGTAGTAAGTTGCAGCCTAATATTAAAAAAAGTCGTTCTGTCATTAGCCTGGTTCGGTGCGTACAAACAGACTACATGCCACTCGACTGAAAGGAAAATGAAGTCGCTAGACACAAATCTACCCTCCAGGCTAGACTTCACCCCCTGCACAACCAGCCCTGGCAACTTTCTGACGAACAGCACACAGCCAGCCGACGTCCCAACTGCGTGGCTTATACACGTAAAATACCGCGACGTGAAGCGTTGCACCACGCTCCCGCTCTCCTCCTCCCCGTCCACCTTCGTCTCCCGAACCGCAAGAACGTCAATGTCTAGGTCCGTTACCAGACGATACAGCTGGCTCTGCCTCTTTTTCTGGGCCAGCCCTCGGACGTTTAGTGTTGCTAAGTTCAGGGACGCTTTTAAAGCCGTCATGGTTACAAGACCCGGGAGCATTGTGCATACTCCTCACGCCGATCCCGTAGTTAGTCACCTCCCCCCTCCGCGTCGCCGCCGGGTGGGACTTCCATGCTTAGGCAGCTCCTCTGCAGTCCCCCACGCCGTCGGAGTGTTCGATCTCTGTCGCAGTCCAGTCCGTCGCAAAGGAGCCGCTTTGGGCGGCGGCTCCTCCTCTTTGCTGGCCTCCGACTTCTCCTCACTAGCTACCTCGGTGTGACCACGCTTTGCGCCGTGCTTACGCTTGCTGTCCTTGACCTTTGCTGGGTTCCCGCCCCCTGACTCAGCACTGAAGCCTCGTCAAATAAGCAGCTTGCTTCACCTTTCGCCGAGTTGTCTCTTCTAGTCACTGGTGTCGCCTCCTCGACTTGCCTCCCCAGGGCGCCAGACGCCTGCACGTCCTGGCTGTTGGGTGGTGACGTGTTCGTCGTCCCTGCCGTCGTCACTGGCTCCCCGGTACCTTGGGCTGCTTCCTCGGCCTCGGTAGTGTCCATGAGGTGGTCAGATACCTCATCGCGCACAGGTGGCCCCGTCACTGACGCGTACGAACGCACGCACTGGGCTTCTACGTGCCCAAACCTCCGGCACCGAAAACAGCGCGGCACCTTGCACTCGCGTCGGACGTTTCCCGTTCCGTGGAAGCGCAAGCACTGCAAGGGTCTGCCCGGCACCACCACTAGGGCCAATTCGCCAGCAACCCTAATCTGGTGGGACAGGTCTTCTACCTTCGTCCCAGTCCTGAGTTTCAGCAGGACCGTCCTGGTAGTTGACTCCTTCTGGTTGACGCCATGTAAGCGCCAGCGTTCCCTGGCGACCTCCGTTACCTTGCCAAAGGCCTCGAAAGTCGTCCGGATGTCTTCGTCGGTAACGCCGTGCAGTACCCAGTGAAGCTTCAGCTTGACTTGTTGGTTTTCCGGGTCTATAATGAGGCAGCGACGCCCCATCACTTGCATCTCGTTAACGGCAAGCAACCGTTTCGTCGCCTCCGGGCTGAGGAGAGTCACTGCCCAGACGTGATGTCAGCCCCCCAAGCCTCGACCTCGGGGAGCGTACTTGTCCGGGCGATAGCATCCTGAAAATCTTCGACTCTGAAGGGTCTCGCTCTCACGTCATCGTGCAGAAATACGGTGTTCGCAACGATGCGTCCGGTAGGCAGTGTCGGCAAGATGACCTGATAATCCTTATCTTCGTGTTCCTCAATCCTGTTTCCGCGCCTGACAAGGGCCGCTATCTCAACTCCATTCGAGTCCATGATTCGAACGTCCGACGCGTTCGGCATCCGGAAGTAGAATGACTACTCTACGACTTGGGAAACTCGTTGTAACCGTTGCCTATATGTTGACGGCGGCAGCGTACATCTCCACGAGCCAGCCAATCCGGCGTGAGCGCCATTGCTAGGCGGTCTATCGCCTGTGCCCTAACAATATGCAGCCGGGCAAGCGTGTCTGCGTGGCCTTGTCACTAGCGTGTCTGGCTCGCAACCGAAGGGTCGTGTGTTTCAATCCTGCCTAAATGTCTTCGAATAGACCGATCTCACCAGCCAGTTTCGTTACGCCACTGCAGCCGCAAGGCATCGAGGGAACTTTGGTTTTTCTGTACGTAAAGCACCCTCGCTGAAGCACTGTGCGTGCAGAGCATAAGACAGCGTGAGGCGCCTCGAGAACTGCCGTCTGCCTCCTGTGTACTAAAACTATGGCGGCGTCACGCATGCACCGAACGCTTGGTGAGATCGGTCTATTTTTTTCTTTGAGGCAAATTAATTACTTTATAAAGTGAAATCATTTGAGACATGCGGCGATCTTTAATTTACATTACATGTCACGTTTTAATTGCTTTCATTCCAAGCGTGACGTCGCGTTTCACGTGAGCATTGTGGGTTAATTCCCGCGCGAGGTCAGTTGGCTGTGACTTCATGACCATAGCGACCAATGAGGATTTTCCTGTCCCACCGACACCGACGCTGGCTTTTCTGCGACACCAGCTCCTTAACGCTTTAGCGTTAATAAACTAATGACAAAAACGCGTACTTCTTGTCAAATGCGTAGCTTGTAAAAAGCTTGAGCAAAAAAACAAAAACAAAAAAACGCGACATGCCAGGTAATTGCCAAAAAACCACGACAATGAAAATAAAATTAAAAGAAAATGACTTACGAAAAAGAAAATAAGGCATATTAAGAGCGACAGTAGTTTTGAGAAAGACAGCTAGACGGCGCTCTCTACTGTGAAAATGTCCATTGCCTGGTGACAGCAGTAGCGATGCCGCTTCCAAAGCGTCATATGCCGCCCCCCCCCCCCTTTTCCGGCGGTTGGAGGTTAAAATGCGAACTAGATGTATTCCAACCACTACATCCGCGTTCACACTATGCATATGTGACGTCAGAAGTTAAAAAAATTGTGCCAAATAAGTATTAAATGACTCATCGACCACATCGGCAGGACAGAATGCAATGCCACCATTGCATATACCCGTCAACGGATCATCACGTGCGTCGCGTTTTCAGTCCCCAAGCTTATTAAGATTCGAATCCGACAGCACTCAAACCGAGCAAACGAATGAGGTTTGTAATTTGTAGGGCTAGGATTATCGCCGGTTCGGGTTATCAGAAGGTGTCTTTCTATAGACGCCCCGCCAACGTTATGCTAATAGCATCTTCTCCTTTTCGTGCCGGCGACTGCAATTAGTGACAACATTTGTTTTTATGTCATGCATATTTTTGTTGTAGAAACAAATTGAAAAAAATGGTTGTAAACTCTTTCTATAGATAATGACAGTTTACCCAACTGAACTGTCGCCTGCTTTCGTTTTTCATCGGTGGCAGTAATAGGCTATCATTGAAACTACTAGAGAGTGGAGTTTTGCCATTTTTTAACAACTTTCACACTAAAAGTTTCTCTTCGCCAATATACTTTATGGAAACTGAGAAAAGGCGCCGATGTCGTGTTTGCGCTAAAATTGTCGCGCAGTTTACTCCTATTGAGTACAACTGCCACATTTTGGTGACTCTAACTGCGATCGCAAGAGATAAAATTTAACTTATGCTACCGATCACTATTAAACAAGTTCCTAGAAATGTTATGCGACGCATTAAACATACATAAGGTTGTATTTGCTAGTTTGACTTTTCGAATGTTTCCAAGGTACTCCGGCGTCTTCTTCATAATCCCCTATTTGCCTGAAATTCGCTAAACACACCAACAAACATCACTGAAATGTAACCCAAATTTTGAGCCAAAATAAAAAAAAAACAATATTCGCGTGGTTATTGTATTTACAACTTTGGTCCTCACCGTGTTTTTTAAAGTGAAAGTCTCTATTCGCAATAATGAAGACGTGACGTCAGGGGAAGACAGAGATTCACTCTGGTCTGTAGACTTCGTTTCCAACTGATTACGAGCAGTTTCATGGCATCAAACGAACGTTATGGAAGCCGGCTCCAGCACCCGCGCAGCAGCGCGAAACCAATGCTTGGCACAGTCCATTTTTTTTTTAGACTGCCCACTCGACCTGCAAGCCTGTCTTCCCCTGACGTCACGCCACTGAGAAGCGCGGGTACATTTGGATGTCGGTTTCGGAATCATTTTCACCTACCGGTTTCGCAGCAACTATTCTGAATTTTGCGATACCAAGTAGCATGCCGGAAAGTGTAAAGGCCAGCGATTCCAAAAATTTAATTAATCGGAATAGCTAAAAAAAAAAAGCCAGTATTCCTTTAAGTTACGATTACACCGGTAAAGCATCGTACAAAAAGCAGTTTGCAGACGCTGTAGCGTGTTTCTTCCTTGTGGGATGAGTCCTGTCGCATCGGTGATACAATAACTGTCTGCAGGCATGTTAGATGCATACATATGTCAGAAGCAAATATGCTTGAAGCGTGCTCGCAGATAACTTCGTAATATACGTCTGCAGCGACGCTGCGTCTTTCGTGCAATGTATTAACAGCGTAACCGTGGAATTAGTTTGCGAGATCCTACAATCTAGCATGTAAAGGAACGCGAAAGAATCCGAAGAAGTATAGTTATATCTCTTCTTTTCTTTTTTTTAAATTCGTGTGAAACTGCGTTTGAATTCGGTTCAGACCGATGCTTTTAGTTCCTCTGAAATTGCCTAGTTTTCACATTACTCCGGAATAAAGCGAAAATAATCTCCCTCTCGAATAGGATGAAACGTTTAGAAAATATATAAATGGATCCACGTTTATCATAGTTACGAGACGCGTTCAATCGTGCCATTGGTAATTTTCGCGCGAAAGATATACCGCAGGGGCTCGCATATTGTATAGGCAATAAAACAATACTTCATTGTTGTCCCGGCACCGCCGACAAAAGCACCCGATCTATGAACCCCCTACTACCGCAGCAGACATTAATATTTACCCTGTTTCTAGTCGTGATTAGTTCATTTTAGAACAAGCTCGAACCGAGCAGAATAGACCGCTTCCACGTGGGAGAAGAACGGTCCGCCAGACAAATTTGCCGCGATGATAGTGGCGATGTTTCGCAATGCACGACAGGTGCAGTGCGATGCGAAATCGAAGTTTGAAAACCTAAAACTCTTTTTAATGCGAAGGCGAAACGCGTAGAGGAGAACATCATTTCTCTTTCGTCCAACACCTTGGCGAGATTTTTTTATTTGTGTTGTGCGAAACTCGCGCGCGTAATGACAATTTTGCCAGCGAAAAACGCGTTGGCAATGCACCCTCCGCGACCCAAGAGGCGCGAGGCAGAGCACAATTTTCTATTGGGGGATTATTACAATTCCCGGCAGCAAAAACGTAATGGACGAGACAACGGAAGGTTTTCAAACTGCGGAGTTCGTAGTTGAAACGCGAGAGCTCTTATAATTGAAAGTTCTGCCTTTCTCGGCGGGGAGTTTGGAAACAAGCTACTCACTACACGGGGGTAAGTGCAGCTGCGTGTTCGTATCGACGTAATTCTCGAGCAATGTCGTGCGCAATTCGGTATCGAAAACTGCCGCCTAAATAAGCGCCTAGCAAAAAAAAAAAAAAAGGAAAAAGCAATATGCGCAATCAACAACGACGAGGACTTGGAATTCAATTGCATCGAAGACAGGGGGTTGTTGACGTTTTTTTTAAGCCTTCATAAGCTTTTTTCTTCTTCTCTTATTTTTTTCTTAGGCGAGGCGTATTTTTGGATGTTGTTAAGAGCGCAGTTCTGCAGCACTATCGAGAGCGATTAATTTATTATTAAGATAGTTAAAGAAAGGAACTTCATAGCAGACTAATACCCAATTCACACGGCAGCGTAAAGGTACCTTTAGCTTAGGTCCCTTAGCTGAAGGTACCTGTAGTAAACGGCGTTCTTGATCACACGATAAATAAACGGAGCACTTTAAGTTGATCTCGATTGCATTCCCGCTAAACCGCGTGAGGAGCACGTGATAAACAATTATTCCTCGAAATCGGTCTGACGCGCACGTTTTTTTTATGATTGTGTGAGAAATAGCACATTTAAAACCTAAATATTATCTGTGCTTGCTTTTGCGGCACTTTATTTTTTTTTTCCTCTAGGTCTAAGGGCGCACTAAATGAGTCTTGCTTTAAAACGTCCAACCCGTCTGGCCACACTGGTCCTAAATCATCTGTATTTACGAGTTTTCATTGCGATGGGGGCGACCTTTTTGTGTTTAGCAGCTCCAGTTTTTCGCGGAGTTCTGACTGAAGTAGCTAAATAGTGCAAGGCAGAAACGAACCACGTCGGAGTCTCACGGTTACGCCAGTCACGCCATCGAAAAGGATGGACGACGAAGAGGATAACGGGTCCTTGGCGGGAGTCGGACGACTCGTCTAGAACCTCGAAAAAGATCTCGCAGTGGTCCATTGTGTTCGGGTTTGTAGCAGACATTGTTTTCCACGTGCCGCCGCTGCTACCTGCTAGCTAGAGTATGCGTTCATCGTTAATGTATTATTCCATCCGATTTGTGTTCACAATCATTTTATAATTTGCTACTTATATATATTCAATTTGTTATAATGCATTAAACAAGATATATTTATATATCTGTGATATTTATTTTGAGTTCGTGGGTCCGAGGCTACTTCCTTTAGCTGTAAAGGGAGCTTGGTGAGCTCCGTTTAACACAGGAGCTCTCTTAGCGAAAAGGACCTTTATGCGCCGTGTGATTACGATCTCTAGCTCCCTTTACTACAGGTACCTGTGCCAAAGGTACCTTTACGCTACCGTGTGAATTGGGTATAAGATGTTGGTAGTAGCGAGGAGTGTTTTGTCTGGGGAAGCTGCACCCACGCTATTTCGTCAATCGACGCTTTAGCTAATGGCGGGTTCACTTTTAGCGAAAAGCTCACATGGCGTTATTGCTATCAAGGTAGAAAAATGTATACATTATAAATATACGGTATTTCGTAAATAATAAATATTGTTTAGATGATCGATTTTGACCGACCATAATGTAAAGAATCCTCGCAATGCCCCATGAGATGTTCTGCAGACGCCGTCTAAGGTTTTCATCAGCGATGCCTTACCTCAATTTGCTAACGCCGTCAAACATGTCAGTCTTTTTTTCAAACTAGTTCCTTATGATTAGTAGTTTTCGACGGCTGCAAACTTAAACACCCTGTGAGGAATTTGGAGAAGGCAAACATTGTTTATAATTCCTCACCTTCAGTGTCTGCAAGAAGGACACTGAAGGTAAGGTGGACGTCCCACCATACCTTCAGTGCACGGACTGATGGGGACGAAATTCTGGGAGTAGGGGGCTAAAAGACCTTCCATGCTTTAATAATAATGTTGGTAGAGGCTGACTAAACATATTGTCCCAAGAACTCCTTTGGAATTTTATCTTATCCGGTGACTTTCTAACAGTTAAATTGAAACTCTCATTTTCCAGTAAGACTGTAGGGATACGGAGACAAAAATCAACTAAAAAGCAGCTTGACGAGGTCTCTCGGAAGCAAAAGTTTGTCAATCCTTTTCCAATATAATTGTTACTCAGGGATGAAAGGTACATTGTTTAATTAATAAACTTCGGGGTCACCCGACAATACAGTTGAGAGGAAGTAATTAATTCGCTATGTTATGTTAAACTCAGATCATACGACCCTAGATATCAATGGTCTTTGAGCCCTCCTTTTGGTGAAAGAGGGTGCCGCTAAGTTAAGAAGGGAGGGGGGGGGGGGTAGACTTTGAACAGACTGGCATGGTTTTGAGTCACTGTTTATTCAATGCAGCTTTAATTAGAGTTATACAATTCTGATTAAGCAGTCGAGTCTATGGCGTCCGCCCGGATAGGACACATCTCTAATTTGTGCACCACAACATGATATTTGTTTCTGTATTTGCAGTTCTATATTGATCCAGGATTTGGGGGTTGCCTTTTCCGTCTTGGAAGGTATATTTTTTTTGGTGAGCCAGCAATAACTTCTTCCAAGCATTGTTTTGGGTCGTTTACCAATAACTATACGAGTATAAGCCATTTACTTAAACGTTCCATGTGACAAATATAGCTCTTACAGGATAGCCTTATCGTCAGCTTGATTCATTATGAGACGATGAGTCGTGTTAGCGATGCGATTTGGAGATGAGAGAGAGAGAGAGAGAGAGAGAGAAAATGTTTATTTTAACCCGCCTAGTCCGGCGCTCCAATATATCTTTACCACTCTTCCCCAAGTACGTTGTGGACGTGCTGGATCAGAAGTGGCAGTATGAGGTGTTAGTAATCTTTAGGTGGCGTGATCCGGCTCTCCCAGGAATTTGGGTGTAGGTCGGGGGGCAGTTGGTGTAAAGTGGCAGATATGAGGGGTTTCGCGTGTGGACAATCCCACATCATGTGTATGTTGGAAGGGTGGCTTCCGCAATGGGGACAGTAGGGGCGTCCAGGGAGTCCTTGTATGTAGTATTTGTAATGAGGGGTCATTAGAGTGTGAGTTTGAGCACGGCGTAAGATGGTTCCCTCTTCGCGAGTGAAGTGTGGAGGCGGATGGAGGAGAGTCGAGGCGATCATACGCAGTTCTTTGAGGATAGCCGTCCGAGCTTTGTGGAGTTGCTTGCGGTGTTCACATAGGTCGTAGGACTCAGGCCAGAGGGTAGGAGGCCCCGGATTTCCTTCAGCCCGGTAGGGCGCGTGCGCTCTTGAATTTCCTCCCATGCCTGATGGCCTGGTATCCATTGGATGGTGACGTTCAGATGAGGGTGAGTAGTTAGGTGTTGTTGGATGAGGGCGTGTATATGGGGAGGGAGCGTGTTGTCCTGAAACTGTCGAAAAGCTCCTTGACTGTCAGTGCGTATGAGAATCTGATCGTGATGATGTGTGGGGAAATGGTGATGGCCTCGGTGATGGCAAGTGTTTCGGCAGCCGTAGGAGAGGGTACACCTTCATACAGACTAGTATGGGAGTAGGTATTGTTAGTCACTGCCATGCGACATCGGTCAGGGTAATAGCTGGCATCAGTGAAATAAAGGTCTGTATCCGGCGGTTCCCCTTGCTTCGTGAGACGTTTGACACGTTCTTCCCTTCGAGAAGAGTGGGCCTCCGGACACATGTTTCGCTGTAGGGGAAGGACATGTAGACGTGTCAGTGAGTCCTATGATGGGGAGGTTGGAGGGATGGGGGGGAGTTGGGAGGTATCATAGTGCTGGTGGTCTAGTATTCGTCGGCCTTGTCGCGATGTACCTTGGCGTTCATGGTGAGCGGGGCGATGCATGGTAATGCGCTCGTCCAAGGTGTTGTGGATGCCAGTTAGAGGTAGTAGGTGGTTGGGTGCGAACCGTGGTACGCCAAGTGTGAGTCGGGTGCACTTACGGAGCGCGGTTTCGAGTTTGCGGATTTGTGTGGTGGTGAGGGTGGCATAAGGTAGGTTGTACATGACTCGGGTGTAGACCATGGCTTCGACCATTTTACGCATCTCATGTTCTTTTAGACCTCGGTTGCTCCTGGATACTCTAGTGAGCATATGGTGAATTTCGTTTACCTGCTTTGTGATGAGTGCTAACCACTCGTCCGCTTTGCCGCCCTGTTGGAGGAGGAAGCCTAGCACCCGTATGGTGCTGCGGCGAGGAATGAGGGTGCCATTTATATGTAGTTTATTGAGTGCGCGGTAGTCGTATGCCTTCTGTCCCGTATCGTTAGAGACAACGATGTATTTTGTTTTTGTGGGGGAGCATGTGAGTCCAAGTTGCTTTATGTGGGTGTGGATTGCGACAAGTCCGGCCTGCGCCTGTGCCGTGGGATGTTTCTGCTTGGCTGCTTCTAGTCTGTCGTTTGCGTGGTAGCTCCAAGGCATTTATGGCCTGTTCTAGTTTTAATATAGCGGCGGTTTCGTGATCGAGGCGAGTAGCTAAGTGTTTGTTGTTTTAGATGATTTGCTCTATGAGTGCGTCTCGCCTTTGGTTGGCCTGTTGCATCTGCTGTGTGGTGGACTGAAGCGCCGAAATGGCGTTTACCAGTTTGTCTACTTTAGTCACAAGGGCATCTAGCTTCTCCTCTATCGGCGAGGAGGCGGCTGTGAGTGATGAGTGAGGTTGCGAGTGCTGTGGGTTTTGCGTATAGGACGGGCGTAATGTGACTGATTTTGACACGTTAGGGGGTGGGAGAATGGGGGAGGAGAAGGTGGGTTCCTGGAGAGCTGGCTCGCTCACATTAGTGGGAGGGATGGTGGTTCTTTCGGCCGAGCCTGGTAACTTGGGGTTCGGTGTCTTGTGTGGTGGTGTTGTCTTGGGTGGTTTGGTTGACAGCTCTCTTGATGTTTCGTCCCAGGTTCGGCTCCTGCTTCTGCTCCTTTGCGAGGTTTGAAGGGCTTCGAACCGGTTGTGGGTGGGTAATTCTGGCCACGCTTGAGAGTTTAGTGGGGCCAGAGATTGGAGTTGATGTCGTCGTTTCTGTAGGGCTTGCGTCTGAGCTGCTTGGTTTGCCTGCAGTCGGGCGGCGCAATTAGGGGAAGGGGGCGGGTGGTCTTCTCCGCAGTTTACGCAGTGTGGCTCGCATTCATCATGAGTTGCAGGAGTTTGACCCACTGGGAACTGTTTTCTGCAGTTGAGGCATGTGGTGAATTGAGTTTTGTTGGGGCAGACGTCGGCGCGGTGTCCGATCACACAGCAGAGCGTGCAACGGATGCTTTGCGGCTGGTAAAGGTGCAGTCTTATGGCGACGCGGTTCATAAAGGCGTAGCGCGGTAGCCGTGGTCCCTCAACTGTGACCAGGATAGTGTTCGACGTGCCGTTGCGGCGGAGGTGCAGGAGCTTGGCGTGTTCCACTTCGAGGGTGTTGCGGATTTCTTCTGATAATGTCGCGGGGATTCCATGCACAACTCCGCGTGCGTTTGCTGGATCATTGACCTTGTATGTCCTGATTTCACGCTGTTTGCGTCTGATATGTACGGTTTTCAGAGCAAATAATTTGGACTCGGCCGAAGGTCTGTAAGTGTCGATTGCGAGGAGGTTCTGGATTGTTCGTACTTTTATATAGGTGTCTTTTAGCTCGATGGTGTTGAGGCCAGCGGCGTGAAGCACGTCAGCTCCATGTGTGTCCACGCTGCCGAGGTTAATGTTGTCGGATAGTTTCACTATAATGGTCGTGGTGTGGGGCTGCCATATATGGCGCCGTGCCGACAGTCTGCCATTCATGGGAATTTTCTCGGTCAATATCCATGACGTCGATGTTGTCGGAAAGTGTTGTTGGACCCTGGCCGAGCGGACGGTGGCCGGGCTGAGTGCAGGGTCAAGTCGGCTGTCTCTCCGAATGTCAGGCGTAGCGAGTTGGTTCCCGGAGAGGGGGGGGGGGGGGGGGGGGTGAAGTTGACCTTGGGCGTTAAAGTCAGGTATACTAGGTCCGGGATATTGCTGCTCGAAGGTCCAGGTGAGGTATACTGACCTTTCGGTGCAGCTTGAAAGGTTACTGGTGAAGTATTCCGGGATTTTCGGCAAAAATATGCGGAGCTCGGAATGCATCAGAGAGCACTGGTCGATGCTTCGTCTTCCTGGAGATGAGAAGCTTGATGGCCATACAAAGCGCGAGACCAGGGCACACTGTTATGTTGTTGTCTTGTTGGTCTCGTTTATCGACACTAGCGAGGGCGTCGCTGTCAACCTGCTGCGTCAGCGGCGCGAACTGCGATGATTGAATCGATAAAAGTTGCTGCGCATGGCAGCTCGAGGCTGTTCTTCGTTCTGCTGCCGAGATGCAATAAACGCAGTCAGACCAACTTCAGTCTCCATCTCGGTAAGCTGCCCGGAAAAGTAAAAACACTCACAAAAAAGAAAACGTTCTTGAAATGTTCTTTAATGCGCCATGAACCTATTTAGCTCGTGAACACCTGTGTCACCTCAAGCACTATCACCCCCAGGCGAACTAAATAGACAACTGGACAATGAAAAACTTTTTCGCATAAAACAATAAGCCTAAAAGAACTCCTTATAGGTTTTCACGAAGAACCCTTTTAGGGAGTGCTTAAAAATAACTTTTTAGGGCGCAAAATATAAGCAAGCCGAAGGACCCACATAAGTTCTTTTACGATCATATTTTTTTTTAGAGTGAAGGGCTACTCGAGGAGCGCGGGTTCTTTGGACGAGATTAGCCCGAACCTCACTTCGCCATATTCCGCAACGATATACGAGTGTTGCTCAGAAAGTATGCCACACGGTTGTTGTGTCATGGTGTGAAAATGATAGTAACATAATAATTTATGGGTTGTGTTAATGACGTTTCCTGCGTACATATGGGCATTTCACGGTTGTAGCACGTATGTAGGACACTGTTCTAGTAGTCCGTGAAAGAGATGTCTGCGTCTAACACACGTCACGAACAACTGATTGTAATTGAATTCAAAAGAAACTGCCCTGAACATAGGAGACCGCTTACTTCCGCTTATGTACTGTGTATGAGAGTTGTGCAATCGTTTAGAGCCGGATCGTAAGAATTCAAACCACAGCAAGTGGGGTAACGGAGCTGCGTGACCCCAGTCGCGGACGGGGTGCCCTGTCACCGCCACAAGCCCACCGATGATTTTTTTTTTTTTTTTTGCAGCCCACTGATGATTTTTTGGGTATAAATCCGCGCATTACAAAAATAACAATGGTAATTTTTTCTAGTACCGAGCCCCCTCTGCGGAGTTCTCTTCGAAATACAAATGAAGGGCAGTCCAACTTGCCTCCGCCCGTCAGATTACATTGGCAGCGTGCCGTTTTATTGATCGCTGTTGCCATTTATGCCCCGTACTAGCATGTATACTCAAACAAGAATCGCCAATAAAGACGATATACGCGCAAAGATAGGCCCTGAATGTGTTGGACGACCGCAACTTCGCCCTCCGAATATGGCGACAGCGGGAAGCAAGGTCAGGGGAAGGGGTGTACGCATGCGCAGAAGCTTACTGAAAAAAAAAAAAGAAGGTTCATTGGCCTTACCGCTTTCAGTTGGCAAAGGAAGTGTAAAGCCTGGTTCAGACAGTTGCGTTTGACTGCGTTTGACTGCGTTGTGGCTGCGAGAAACCAGGACATCCCAGCTGCTTATATCGCGTGCCAAGATGATTCCTTGAATTGGATTCCACGCTCAATACGAAGCACAGATGTGCCGGTGACTCGCTTTCGGTTCTCGACGCAACGCAGTCAAACGCATTCAAACGCAAGTGTCTGAATCGGCCTTCATGCCAATTACCGACACTCCGCGACATTCGAAGGTATGCGCAAGACGGGTTTGGTGGTGTGAGGGCATGGCCAAAGCCGCAACTTGATACATCACACAAAATACACGGCGTAGGCTACAAACGTGGTGACAGAACTTCCCGGCGAAGCGCCTAAAACATGTTGGAAGCACGTTTTCTCCATGCATTTGTTTGCTTCCAACATGTCTGCAGGCTGTTATTTGTATGATGTATCGGCGGTGTGACCGCGACTTTTAAGCGAGCAGGAAACGAGCTGCTACAAAAAAATGCACGTATGCCCTTGTTTCTTCGCTGGCCGAACAGCCGTAAGAGTGAGCGGAGATTATGTAAAAAATGGCGCGTTAAAAGAAAAAAAAAAAACAGCATGAAGATATTATCTTACGGGAATTTTATACATTTTAAGTACGCACTTTTCTAGAAAATATTTGCGGGGCATTAATTTTCAAGCAACCCTCATTATCTTACATGCACGTCACTTAAATGTCTACAAGGTAAAAGTAAAAAAAATATCATGCGGTTATCAAAGATACCGGGTAAGTGCACATTTCACTTGTAAGTGGTCAAAGAAGCATTGTTAACCATTTGACGGTCGAGATGTTTTTTGTTAATTTTTTTGTCGAAAATATGTTTTTAAGTGGTCGGGTCTTGTTTACAAGATAATAGTATAAAGAAGGCCAATTCACTGTCTTTTGTTTTTCTTATTTATTTAGCAGGAGCATAGACAGGGTGTGCAAGCTGGGAAACATCGAATGGAAAAACTCAATAAAAAAGTCGTCACCGTTCTTCCATTTGGTTACAATTTTTCAGCGTCAGTTTCTGTTATATTCTTCAGTTTTTTATATATATATTTTGAATTGGAGGTACTTTACAGAGCTTTTTTAACTAATGGTAAGCTCCTCATCCTCCGAATTCAATTATGAGAAGCGTTAAAAGTCTGAATTGGAAGAGCCGGCGCTCCAAATGCCACGTATTAGTGGCGAGATGTTTGGGTGGCGCCCTCCTATGGTTACCTCTCGTGACGTCATTACCTTGTGAACAAGAAGTTCGATGGTGTTTGTAATTAGCATGGAGAAAGCTGGAAATTATTGCTCTTTTAAACCAACACTGCCAACACGGTCAAAATCGAAGTTCTTACATTACTCTTAATTCCGTCGATGGGAAATCCTTGCTGACGTCAAAGTCATCATTCGGCCAATCGTGGAAGGCCGACGACTGCGACGCTTTCAATCGGTCACGTCGCCAATACCGCCAGAGCAGCCGACACGTGAAGCGACCTTCTCACACGAATCACGTGCTACGTGGAGCTTCCAAGGGCAAAACAATAAATAGCCCAAGCAAATCGAAACATCGTGCGCATGTAACGCTTACATAGTTCGCCAAAGAAGACACAGCAAGGAGCAAACACGTCCCGCGCGACGGGCGTTTCTTTCGCTTTTATACTTCGTTTCAGCTTCCGTCCGAGCACAAACAAAGCTACATGTGGCCGGAGCCAATCACACGCCGGAAATAGGTCACGCAATCTCGCCTGCACTTTTGTATCACTCCACTGCGCCGCTGGTCGTCCGCGACACCCGCGCTCGCCGAGTATTTCGTCTGCTACGGGTGTATCAATGGTATTGTCTGCTACAGGTTTAAGAAGTTCCCTTTCACGTTCTGAAATTTAGTCACAGGGGATGTCAGTACGTAGGCTGTGTCTGAGCTTTCCACCTGTTCGGCATTTCGGCATAGTTTCGAGATGCAAGTACACACTGGAAGGTGCCCGACGACCCGGCCGTTGATGTTTCCTTGTATTGTCTGGATATACCAGGGCTCGAGGCGCAGTGCTTTCCATCAGCTTCTCGGCGTTCAATGTGATCGGCAGGTAAAGGGGTGCCCTGATTTCGCCGCGTATCAGTGAATGGACCTTTTCCAAGAAGCGTTCTGCGCACGCGCGAGCGCCCGATGCCAAGCGGCGGAAGTCGGTACGAAAAATCGAGGAAATTCGGAAGGAGCTAGCTGTGGATCAGCGAGTAGAACACGTAATTGTAGCATGTGTATAATTGTGTTACACAAAAAAAAGAAAGTGGACGGAAAGAAAAACACGACGTTTGGGTGGATATGCCACGGATGCCCCTCTTTAAACTCGCGTAGGGCATGCGCCGCAGCTCAGAGAGCGAAGAAACTGGTAGCATAGCTACCATTATCGATTGGCAGCGCAGGTAGGTCACTTCCTCAATTTTTAGTTCGTGCAGCCACCACCTGGTGCCGTCGGTATGTGGAAAAGGTCCATTGTAGTGGCTCGGACGCTTTTCTTGTTTACAACGCATTCGCAGTACAATGCGGCCGGAGTCTCCTGCCGAATTTGAAAGTAGACATTCATCACGACCTCTCGCACCTGACGCCCAAACGTGCCTTTGCGAAAGGACGTTCTGAAGCGACTCGGTGAGGAAAGCAGCGAAGCACATGATTTGGCCATTACGGGAACGAAATCACACAGAAAAACCGAGCGCTGCAGCCATGTTGCCAGCGGATGTATGTGTTTTCACCAAACCACATGCATTTACATATATTAATAAAAACCTAAACTTCAGATATTTAATTCCTTTAGTTGCAAATCATTCTCAGCAGTACACATCTGGAATATTGTGCCATGTTTATGCACAAAACAGTTATTTAAAAAAAAAATACTTTTGCGGACTACTTTGTGGTGCGTAGGAATGCACTTTTCAAAGTTGCGAACCGTTCCTCAGCCTTTGGCTGCGCTCGGACGGAAGCTGAAACGAAGTATAGGCGTGCACTTTGAAAACGTGTAATCGCCGCCGTACATGTTGTACGGAAGCGACCGTCAAAGGGTTAAACGCAAAAAAAAAGTCAAGACGTGAACTATATAGCCATTGGCAGTTAAGGAAACGCAGGCCTTTTACGATCACGCTGCTTGCGTCATATAATGCATAAAATGCATTATAGGGAATTGGTGTGTCGCGTGACGTACATTTTCCCGCTAAATTTAGCGGGGAAGCATAAATGGTTGTTTAGGTCACGTGACGTCGATTTCCAGCGCTAAATTTAGCGGGGAAACTGAATTGACGTATAGGGCACGTACCGTAAATTTCTACAACGTGTATAGGTCATGTGACATCAGGTGCATCAGTCATATGACATCAGGTGACGTCAAGTAACGCCACTTTTCCCGCTAAATTTAGCGGAAAATGTACGGACGAACGGACGGACGGACGAAGTTTTGGGATTGGGGGTAGCACGTTAAAAAGCATTTCGTACTTTATTAATAAATTTTAAGCAGAATTCTTCATGGGCAGCGAGTTACTTCTGAAGACGCCGAAGGGTTTGTTGTCCCTCGCAAACAAGTTTATCGAGGGGGCGCCGCGAGACATCTTTTGTCCCGTTGTTGTCGCAAGTCCCGGCTGAGCGATCGCCGTCCTGCCACGCGAGGCCCTCCGGCATTCCATCATGCAGATTCGCGCGTAAACACGAATACCGCCTTTTTATTATTTTTAATATTTTTTTTTTGCGTCCGTTGCATATTGGGTAAACTTTCCAGCATTCGAGCTGCGGGACCGATGCTCATATTACTCCGATTCTTTGTCGCGTATTTTCGCGGCGATACTGGAAGGAAGTTCACCACTTTTCAATTCAACGCCAAAAGCGACCCGTTCGGCACATCCAAGCGAGATGATTGCCGTTTAACGCGTGGCTGCTTCGATGACTGCTTTGATCTTGTTTTCATTCTTTTTGTAACGCTGAAAGCGGAGCGGAGCCTGCGTAATAGCGTGTAGGAGAATGTTTTTCCCAATCATGGTTATCATGAAAATATCGTTATTTTTAACGATCCCTTTACTAAATGTAAAAGCACGGAGCAAGTGTGAGTAAGCGCCACCACGTTGACGACGCTATAAATGTCCACAAACAAGTAAACCGAAACTTAAAAATTTCGAGAGCAAAAGGAGTTCCGTTTGCCTTTAAAATGAAACCACTTAATAAAAAAAAAGAAAGTATTCAGAACGAGATGAGTAATGAGTTGCCAAAGAGCCTATGATGTTCCCTGAAACGAGGCTTTTCCAAGATACCCAAGGTGACATGGCGTGTCCAAAGCATTTATTTGACACCACGAAACTTAGTGGAATCAGTTGGGAACAAATTCGACAGTCCGACGAGTGAATCCCCTGACTCCTCATGGCGTCACTTTTTCGTTCTTGCCAGTACAAACTTTCAGTTTGAAAAACACGGTGAGGAACAAAATTGTAAACTTAATAAATTCGCGAAAAAAATATTCCGACCTTATATTTGGGATACTATTTCAGCGATGTTTGTTGATGTGTTTATCAATTGTTCGGGCAAATCGGGGACCTGAAAAAATCACCGGAGTACACACTCAAAAAGGAGTACAACAACGAAATTTCGGCGCTTATTTCTTGGGCTATACGTGTTCAAGAGAGCAATATCACATCGGACACCCAAATTTTGAATAGAAAAAGACACGAATTGAAATTTTAGAACAAATTAGACGATTAGCAAATGGCACACCGGAGATGTAGCTAAAGCCTCATTTAGAATGTCCGTCGTTAGGGACATTGACAGGTAGTGACGATGCCTGTCTCGCCTAGAACTATGGGCATCACTGGTGCCCCATGCATGCAGGCATGGGCAGCGTGTACGTGAACGTAGCTTGGGCAGACTCGTAATTGCACGCACTTGCCTGCACGACCAGGGATATGGCTTCGGCCAGATGACCCCGCTTGCAATCGTCTTGTTGACGTCATCCTCGCTCCGCAGCTTTGCCCGTCCCGAGACAGACTACGTCACGATTGCGCCGAATGTGACGTGCTCTCCGCTGGCTACTTTCTGAGCGCTTGCTAAAAATGGACAGTTTATAACAAAAAATACAACCATCAGGCTAAAGCAAAAAACACGTGCGATTGTCGTTTACGGATGTTCTGGATCATATTCAGCCTATTTCTGAACACGACGGGTATATTTGAAATTTTGTTGAAGCGACGGTAGCTTTACATCTTCGAACATTTCTCGCAAATTAATAAAAGTGTTCATCCTAATTCCTACTTAAGAAAGTGGTGAAAAATTACTGATTCCCTTTTCCTTCATTTGTTTTGAGGATACTTTTTTGCATGGGTTGCAGAGATAAAGGCATAAGTGCCTGAAGGAGCCTCTGCCGCCCCCCCCCCCCCCTAATCCCCCCTTCTCTCCACCAACAGTTCAGTCGTAACAGATAAGGTAGCCATGACATACACAGCAGCAAAGAAACAAAGCAGAACTAATATACACACTCTGGAAGCCGCAATCACAGGGTCGCACAAGCCAGGCAAAACGCACCGTCAATAACAACAAAGCAACATGCAAATACATTGTTGTTTGTGTTTCACTTACACGATTTCCCAGAAATAAATAAATCGATAAATTACCGAAACCATCGCACCCCCACCAGAATTATATATATATATATATATATATATATATATATATATATATAAGGCAGAATCTATCCTAATAACCAAAGTTACAAAAGACAGTTATGATGTCAGACAAAAACTTGCGCAAGATCGGCGAACGTAAGGGCACGGCTCTAACCCGTTGAACAAAAAGGTATCAGTACACGCACACAAAACGGATCGAATCGTCTCTAACATGGTTCTACGCTTACAACTTTCCACCACGGTCGTCGACATCTACTTCGTTCACCCGTGAGCTAAAGGTGCGGAGAAAGCTACGAGCTAGTTGGACTAGTCACGCACCTATCTTTTGCCACGTTGTTAGCTCGCTCTCGGCCTTACTTGGACGCAGAGAGCGGGGTCAGGCGATGAAAAGGAGCCGATTGATTGGTTATGCGGGCGCGTATCTCCCACAGCACCATCCGCTAAAGGGTGAACGCGTAGCGACGCCCCCGGAAAGAGATTTGAAGCTGCAATTGGGCGCTTCCCCCGCGATTCTTACGAAGCGGAGAAGCCCGAAGAGAAAAATACCCGGTGAAGGGGGGGGGGGGGGGTTACACAGATGCGATGCGGCGATGAAAAGAGCACGAAACGTCAGGGCGAGCGGTCTGTAATTAAGTCGGCCGAATGGCGCTAGCGCGCGCGAGAAAGAAAAAGGGTGAAAGCCCAGAGGGTAACTAAGTCGCCGCAGGGAGAAAGAGGTTGTGCCCTCCACACGTGTCATTTTTCTCATAGCCGAAAAGCGGGCGTCAGACTCCCTCCCGGTTGCAATGGGAAGATGGAAGACCAGGACGCAAGACTAGACGAAACAAAAGTCTCACGTGAAACTTGTGTCAGGACATGCCATGTCACCTGTGTGAGTTCAATTTCGAGCTTCGTTTTTATCTCAGTCAATTCGTCTTGGTCAGAATCAATTACTATTTTAACAGATTCCATTCCTCACCACCGTCCACACGCTGGCTTCGGACACGAATGCGGGTGGGGCATGCTTCTCTTCCACACCTTCGGTTAGTCCCTGTGCGATCCTTTCAGCTTACTCGTGCACATGTCTTTGATCCTCAGAGTTTCTCTGGGTACCAGAGAGAGGACCAGTGCATAAGTCATATTTAACATAATCGATCATAGTCAATTGCAAACAATTACAGCAGTAGGTTGGAAACATAGTGAACTTGTAGAACCAAACCAAAAATTATAATCAAGTAAGCACGAGGCAGTTGTGATGTACATACATGACTACCAAAGAAGTTATTTTACGAAGTAGAGTATTGTCCAAGTAATTTTAGCTATAAACCAGCGAGTCAAAAGCTTAACTATGACGCTGTCTTTAACGCTGGAGTTTGGCTAGTACGAACAGCAGTTCACTACATGCTGCAATTGTGTGTCAACTGCTGCAAAAAAAAAAAAAAAAAATTAACTACTGGTAGTACTGGACTTCTAACTAGTTTGCAAATGATTATACCTGAATGCCCCATGTTTCACGTTATATTACAGGTATATTCTAAACAATCCAGTGCGTCTATTTGTACGAGAGCCAATTGCTAGATTTTATGGTAGAATCTCGGCCAATGGCGATGCTGAAACTTTGTTTAGACCTAAAAGTGAAACTTGCGCTGTGACAGTGAGTATGGCAAGCACGCGAATCGTCATGATCTTTTATGTCTAAACATATTTCCAGGCTCTTCATAGATGGCAGTGATTGGTTTTCCGAAGCGCTTTGCGGTAAAGTAGGTGCTCCAGATTTCTTCAATTTAATTCAATTCTTTATTTTTTCTTTCAAAACAAAACATGGTAGCTGGGCAAAAAGTTGTTACAGACTAGAGCTTGACGAGGCCCCGGCTCCAAGATGGCAGTGCAGGGTCAGCGGTAGAAATAACTTTCTGTAATGCACGTTATTTAACTCACAGATACAGTGGTGTACTTTCACACACGCACACACACTCACACAAAACATCCTATGACTCATACATTGGTTCCCAAAGCACACAACTGAAACTATTAAATAAATAAATGATGCTCACAATGCAGTGGAATTTCGCCATTCATGCAATGTGTTTAAGAGAGATGGAAAACTATATCTGACAGATGCAATGCCATATGGCGAGTTCGCGTGGTTCTTTCTGCGTGCTCTCGAGCACTCTTTTCAGAGCGCGCGAAATCGCGTGGTTGAAAGAGAGTGCTGTGGCCTGATCGGGTGGTCCATTCCGAGGGCGCCTCTCCCTCTCAGAGCGCTCCCTGGCACTCCGTCTGTAGCCGTCGGAGTGCGGAGCGGCGCAGGCGTCACGTGGTACTTGGACGGTGATCACGTGGTTTTGTTGACGGTGGCCGGCAGTGGTCTGTGGTGGTGTGCGGGGTACGGCATGACGGCGATTGGTATGTTGTTCTACAAAGTGCTTGTGCATTCGACGGTGCGAGGATTACAACGGGCGGGACGACATTCGTTTGCGACCGTAACAGGAAAAGTCGACGTGTGAAGTATTCCCAGTGCTTTCACGAGATCGTTCATCTCACGGCGGTGAATCCGCTAAGCCTAACCGACGGAGAAACAGCTCGCAGAGCTCGCGGCTGTTTTACCGGGTTTTGCGGTCGCTTCAAGAAAGTTTGAGGTTTGGTAAAAGTGCGTTCAAAGGTTTGTGTTGTAGAATAAAGGGAGAGCCGAATATAATGCACTGTGATTTGTGTCATATTGCGATGCTTGCACGATATGTCGCCGTGAGAAAAATGCGGTTTATTAACCATTTTATATTTGCCTGCTCTGTCGTGCGCATGACCGCTATCGCAGCGCGTTCACTGTCGAAAACGCGATGAGTTGACAACTGTTTCCAAGCGTTGGCTTTCGTTCCGTTCTGCAAAAATCAATTCGCATACTGCTGTTTTCTTTTTTACATGCCGATGCGTAAAACAATTTACGTCACAACCGTTATTTCATCACGTTGCGAGCGTAAATTTTGCTCAATCGTCTACCGTACGCTGTAAGATCGTGTTGTTTTTAATGCATTACCAATGTCAAGAAATTTAATTCCGTGACTGGTCTGAGAATTTCGGAGCGCTCTGAAGCCAGCAATTGTGATCGGCTGAAAAGGATCCCGAGTAGCTCTGGCGGCGAGGAGGGGGCTCTCTGCTGAATCGAGGTAAGAGGAGAGAGGCGACCACCTGAATTCACCAATAGTCGGTACGAGGGGTAGGCTGCTTATACTGTACGAGAGAAGTAGAATTATCATGGCGGTAGGAAACCTCTGGAGGCGACATGAGGCCACCAGTGGTGAAGCCAGAAGTGTTGAGGGACACGGCCCAACGATGAGCAAAACCAAGAGGCGCTGTTTGACGAAAAGAAGAGCTGACTTGGCGATGTTTTGGTCACTCCGGGGTCCGAGGGTAACCAAAAACGGCGCCAAGTCAGCTCTCCTATTCGTCCAAGAGCATCTCCCGGTTTCGGTCATCCTTGGGAGTGTGTCCCTCCACACTTCCGGCTTTACCTCTGGTGGCCTCATGCCGCCTCCAGGAGCTTCCTACCTCCATGAATAGTATAGTCAGACAGGTTAAGGGGAGATGAGGAATTTTGCAAAGAAAAATTTGATTTCGGGTTTTAGTGTGTAATTTACTATGTTTATTATCCTTAATTTAATATAAAAAAAACGAAAATGTTTTCAAAGTTAGTCAAATTAGCATTTACAGGCCTCCCGGCCACCCAGAGAGACACAAATATGGACCATGATCGTGTGCGCGCGGTGCTTCAAATTGTGAGGTCGCCTGCCATCAAATTATTTTTATAAGTAGGCCAAGTCATTTCATCGCAATTTTTTGTAGCATCAATTCTTCACAAATAATAATAAAAGTATATTTTTTCCGCCGCGGAGGAGTGCCGTTGATATAAGGAGTATTCACTGGGCACCATATTTGTGGGTGATGTCTAGAGCGCATGCTCAGAACGAGCCCACATTAATAGGCTGCTAAGACCGGCAATCTTGAGGGTGCGAAATGCACGTTACAAAAGAACTGTGGAAGCTCGCCATCAGCACGCGCTCAGCAGTCATGCACACAGCTATGGCCGCCAGTGAATACTTCCTATTAGCGGCGAGAAGTTTTGGTGGCGCCCTCCTGTGGTTCCCCCTTGTGACGTCATTACCTTGCAAACAGCAAGTTCGATGGTGTTTGTTATTAGCATGGTGGAAGCTTGAAATCATTGCGCTCTCAAAGGAACACTGCCAACACCGTCAAAATTAAAGTTCTTTCATTCCTCTTATTTCCGTCGATGATAAATCCCCTTTCCGACGTCATAGTCAGCGTTCGGCCAATCGTGGAACGCCGACCACAGCGACGCTTTCGGTCGCGCACGGGGCTAATAGGAGGTTTTCACTGGACGCCATATTTGAGGGCGATGTTTCGAGCTCATGCTCAGAACCAGTTTCCAATAAGAGCCTTCTGAGACCGGCAATCTTGACGGTGCAGAATGCACGTTGCAAAAGAACTGCGGAAGCTCGCCATCAAAACGCGCTCAGCAGCCGCACACGCAGCTATGGCCTCCAGTGAATACGCGATTTTTCTTTTTCAATTATGAAGCATCTTTACGGTTTGCGCGCAAGAAACTCTGTTCTTAATATGTGTCCCATGACAACCAAATTTGCCATCAGGGTTGGGCAGTATCGCGATACAAATGTATCGCGATAGTATTTCAGAAATACATTGTGTATCTGTATTTCTGTATCGCGATACATTTTTTTCACCAGTATCTGTATTCCTGTATCGAAATACATTTTGAACGTTTCTTTGTATCGCGATACAATTAGGATGAAATGTATTTCGTTACATTTTTTGAGAAATACTCCCCCCCCCCCCCCCCGAAAAAAAACAAAACAATTCCGAACGCATTTTGTTTTAAAACTTTTGACGGCACTAGGGTTAAGGAGGTGCTGGGGCATTGTTACTATGCTCACCAAATTTCCTTCCGATTCTTCAAAATATTTTTCCATGCGTCCTCTTCTCTCTTTTGAGAAGTGCTGCGTAGTCGGGAACTCGAATCAGGTGGCGTGCCAGGAGTTGAGTCAGAGCATCTTCTGCCGCACGTCCTTAGGCAGGGATTTCTTGAGTCATTGTTTGCTGGCATCCAATGCCCGCTGCTAATCGTCTATCTTGCCTTAGCGGACACAGCCGGCAAAGCTGAGTAACAGTCCGTTGCAGCACGAACCTGGCGGTGGTTGACTTAAAATAGTAGGATGACTCACGCTGTGAAGTTCAACACTTATTCGAATGCGTCAGTGGCTGCGCCCGTAATACTGCACGGCTTAAGGGTACGTCATCAGCCGACGTAAACATGACCCACTGCTCTGGTGATCCGACACCCAGGAAGGAGGTCAGACGTGGCCTCGCTGTGCCGACTCAGACTTCGTACACCTGCGACTCGTCTCGAACTCGCTGTTTCTCGGAGAGCTCGCACCTGTGCCGGCAATATCAGGTCGCAATTCACGAGGTCTCTGTTTGGATGATGCGAAACTTGAGGACCGCAATCCATGCGCCGGTGGCGGAGGGTCGGCAGGAGGAACCTTCACAGCAGAGATGCCACCATATCGTTTTTTTCAACCGTAATAGAAGATAAGACATGTGTTCCAGGATGCTTCAGGTGGTCCACTATTCTCAAAAATTCCAAATGACACTGCCTGCACGATCTTCAACCAGGTAACTCACAACGAAAGTATGTATTGTCTTTTCATACAGCAGCGTGGTAAAGATTAATGTTCAAGGCCACAACTACAGATGAAAAATACCAGTTCATTCCACCATGACCTCATGTGATCAATGTTGACAAAGGCGTCCTTATTGAACAGGGGCGTGGTGACGTATTCATGGGATTTAGGGTGACGTATAATTTATTTAGAGGTCGAAGTATTTTCGAATCCCTCGTAAGAAAGACAAGATGTCAGGGAAGGGACCGCGGTCAGTCCTTGATGAAACGTTTTCTTGAGTCCATTGAAGACTTCTCGTCGTCCGAAACAACTATTTTCAAGGCAAACCACGGGAATGTAATTTCGGGATCAAAAACTTCCACTTCAAACTTCATCTCAGTTTTCGTCTCAAACAAATTTGAAAATGTATTGCAGTATCAGTATTTCTGTATTTGTATTTCTGCCCTCCCTGGAATGTATTCCTGTATCTGTATTTCCAAATACTTTTTGCCTCTATTTAAAATGTATTTCCGATACGTATCGCGATACATTTTTACAGATGTATTTTAGTATCAGTATTTTAGCTACTATTTTAATGTATTCCAGTATTTGTATTTCCAAATACTTTTTTGAGTATTTCTGCCCAACCCTGTTTGCCATGCATGGATACGTAAAATGCAACTATTCAGGATTAAATAGGATGTATGCTTTTTTTTATATCCATGAAAACTAAAAAAAAAAAAATCTTTGTTAGCTAGCCCTTTGAAAATGGTGTTTTTCAATTTTCATTTATTTAAAAAGTTATACATATTTTTTTTTGTTCACTGCACTAACTTACATAAAGAGAACGAATTAGCTGATTTCATGAGGACTCTGTTCGGTTCAAAGACCTCTTAATATATGTTTTGTGTTTTGTTTGTTTTTGGACATGGTCAAAGTAAAGCGGGGTTCGCAATATTTACGACTGCGGATGTCACAAACGCGGCCGTTTGCCGCTTATGAATTCAGGAGTAACCCGATTCTCGGGCAGAGCAGTACAGAACCGAGAGATATGCGCGTTCCCCCACCCAGCCGGAACGGGCGAGATGCCAGAGGAAGAGAACCACCGAGAGAGATGCCGAGAGACGCTTCCCGTACGCGTAAGGGAATTCGAACACGGGGGAGGATTTCGGGAAACTTGGCGGCTCGCGGGGGAAGAAAGAGAGAGCACACGTTGAGGATCGAAGGGGTCAGGACACCACCAGGGCTCCGAGAGGTGTCGCGTGGCTCCTAAAAACTTGTGACCCAGGATGCATATAATATGTAAATAAACTGCATGAATATATATATCAGCAACAACAGGAAGTAATAAACACACAACGCACCAGAATCTCGGACGAGCATGGAAGAATGTGCACGTCTGTGTTTCTCGTCCGTTGTGTGTTCATCCTTTCCGGTTGTTGCTGCCATTACCGACGAGCTTTTTAAAGATTTAATCATATAGTATGTCAGTTCGAAATCTTCATCCGGGGTGAAGATTTCACTGAGATCTCCGTTGGCCGAGGCCCAATTCCGGGTTGACATCATCCGATGTGCGGCAACCACAAAAATAACCTAACTGGATATTTTAAGAGTGCTGTCATGTCCCACGTGCATGCAAGAACATGTCTTTTTTTGGTTTTGTTTTTGTATGTGCGTTGCGTTTAGAACAAAAAAAAAAGCAAGCTATATTAAAACCAACACTAGATTAATAAAAAAGGGATCAAACTGTGAAGATTTCATTCGGTTATCTCAAATAATAATAAATAAGTTTTTTTTTCCGGGCTCATGTCCCCTGAAGATGCGCAGGTTGTGGATTTTCATGTTCATGCTTCTCCTTTGGTTATGCGGCGTTCTTAACTGAGTAAGGCGCAATCTTATTACGGGGAGGATCGATAATCAAATGCTCTGGACTTGTTGTTGGTGACCTATAGCACTTAATTCTTCATATTGTTACGTAATTTGACACCTTTTTACGTATTTACAGAGCGAACAAGTCGGGTTTTAGTCGTACGAAATCAGTTATTTTCATAAATGAATGTTGATATAATGTTCGAAGAAGGTACAATGTTTATGCATTCATTCACTTAGGAGGCAGATTTTTGTTGAGTACCTCAAACACGTGTCGAGTGTTATGTGTCGAGATGTTCAGCAATAATATGAGAACTCTCCTGCTACGTGTGGGAATCTTGCAGTCTGGACGCGCGTTCGCGACACAATTTCCCCTTACACGGCTGTTTTCCCAACTTTTCACGTGAGATATATTTTTGACGTGTCATCTACCTGCTGTTCCCAACAACGGCGTCGCCATCACGAACGACAATGGTCCCCGGAATATTAAAAGAAAATGTTAAAAGAAAGCGCGGAGAGAAGACTAGAGACGCGAGATAATCATTCACCTGCGATGCGAGTTCTGGAGGAGCACCCGTGGGCAACAAGATAAAAGTCTTAGGGGGAAAATAAGATTTTTTTTTCTTTTGACAAACGACTTGGAACTCGCTCTGGTGACATGTCGCCGGGACGACCTCGTTAATCACGCGCCGCAGTGCACCGGGAAGGAAGAGAAAATTCGCGAGAGAAAATAAGCGCTATACGCCAGCAGGACCTCGGAGATCACGAATCCGCGAAAAAGAATTCACCCCGCTGGTGCAATTTTATCATCCTCCCATGGCGCAAAAAACAAGACAAAACAGAAAAAAATAAAAGAATATGTATATATATATATATATATACCAATTTTTGGAGATGGTGTGTTTCAGGCCCTTTTTGTTTTGTTTTTTGCTCTTACATATTAAGAAAGAAAAACAAAACTGAATTCAGGAGCCGTTTTATATATATATATTTTAGGCGCTCAGGTTTTTTTACAATGAGTACGTGCGGAAAAGCGAAAAAGTATGGTAAGTGAAAACACCCTACCATAAGGCGGTGACAACAATGAAGTCCCGCTGATATTTTGTTTTTGTTTTTGCTTCCAGAAAAAAAAAAACGAGAATAGAGAAGTAAAAAAAAGGGAAACGACTAGAATACTAGAAGAACATGGGTTTAGCGGACATCATCTCAAACAATTGAAGAAGATTGTAGGACGGCTCCAAATCGTGGAGCGAGCAAATTGCTGGACTGACGGTCCGGGCCCTTGCGGAGGTGATTTGTTTCCTTATGAGCTGCATGCCCAGCCTCTTCTTTTTTATATTTTTTAACAGTTCCAGTAATTCAGGGATCTGGGCAGTCATTTGTATTCATTTTTTCTTGTAGTCAGCCCCCCTCCCCCCCCCCCCTTTTATACAGACACGCACACACACCTTATCGTTTGTAGCTATCCCGAGTGTTCTTTTTTTCTGTGTTCAGTTTCAACTTTAGAAAACGTACTTAATGCTTTCTGTTTTGCGGATGAAGGTTCTGCTGATAACGCGCCTAGCTTGAGGTGTCTTTTGCATACCAAACACTGTTATTTCCCCAATACGAACCTCTCCATAAATTACATCATACTTGATGCATCTCGTCCGCTGCGAATTCTAAACTGGAATATTATGATTATAATGCAATTAAATGCAAAGGTGCAAGCGAGCTGGACAAGAACGACGAAAATAATCCCTGGATAAGGGGAACGAGAGGGACAAAGGACAAACACAAATCTCCAAACACAGCTAGGTGACTGGTGCCTGACCAGGTGGATTTTTTCGGTCGCGCACCATGTCACCTAGCTGTGTTTGGAAATTTGTGTTTGTCCTCTGTCCCTCTTGTTCCCCTTCTCCAGGGATTATTTCCGTTCGTTCGAGGAATATTTCTTTCATTTTTCTTTTATCGTTTATTAGTTGCGCGATAGTTTTTTTTTTTTCATCTATTCCATTTAACTTTTATCTTCATTAAAATTCATATCTTTTATACATAGTGACTGTTTTGAATAGATACAGGACTTTTAACAGATGTGAACGTTACGTGAATACCCTAATCACCATGTACTTATTGGCCTCGGTGGACATGAGGTAAAAAAGCCATCGCGGTAATTCACTTTTGATTTTAATGACTTTATGGTTCACGGAACAATTTAAGTTTTCAGGGCGCTAATCATCAGATAAAAAACCTACTTATAAAATTTGCAAAAATCTCGCCTGGCTTAGTAACTTATGCCAAGTACGATGAAGGTATGAAAGCACAGATACGCAGTTCCTATCCTATTACGCAGCCCCATTCCTACCTAGCAGAAGGGGGAGGAACGAGGGGGAGAGGGGGTAGAGTAAGCACACCATATAACGCCCCCCTCTCTAACACTTCAAGCCAACATCTGCGCTTCGCTGCTGACGGTCTCTTTCGTAACCCTGTCGCGGAGCGACTGACACTAACAAGAGCAAGCAAGGTTCTTGCAGGGTTCCCACAAAAAGCTATCGCTTTAGAAGGCAACAGGCTTTGAGGCATACATCACAACGTTTTCTCCTTTTTTAGATTTTTTTTTTTTTTTTTTTTTTTTAAGACGGAGTGTTTGAGGGTTGAATCTCACGCGAAAAGCGTTTTGCTTCAGCCTAACGAAAAACCTTTACACGCTGGACAAGGCAGCAAAATTATATCTGGCCCCTAGCGGGCAGTGCATAAGCACGCATAGGATACTGTTGGCACGCTCAGCAATAATGAATCGTACTTCATCGCAGTTAATTCTAAATGACGAGATTTACCCTGTGGTGCAGCGGAAATTGCACAACGGACCTTGCGACCCGCAGACCGCCGCATCCGTTAGGCGCCTCGAGGAGGAGGCAAACGGGAGCGCAAGCAACTAGCAAGACTCACGGGAGCCTGCTGTAGCAGGCGACCGTCGGCGCGCGTAGAGATATCTCCAGTGACAAAGCGTAGTTCCTCGCGTGATCTAATGACGTCACTGGCTCCTGACTATACTTCGTTTCAGCTTCCGTCCGAGCGCAGCCAAAGGCTGAGGGACGGTTCGCAACTTCGAGAAGAGCATTCCAACGCACCACAAAGTAGTCCGCAAAAGCTTTTTTTTTTTTAAATAACTGGTTTGTGCGTAAACATTGCACAATATTCCATGCATAATAATGTGTACTGCTGAGAATAATTTGCAACTAGAGGAATTAAATAACTGAAGTTTATGTTTTTATTAGTACATGTAAACGCATGTGGTTTGGTGAAAACACGTACATCCGCTGGCAACACGGCTGCAGCCTGCAGCGCTCGGTTTTTCTTGTTTTTCTGTGACGTTTCGTTCCCGTAGTGGCCGCATCATGTGCTTCGCTGCTTTCCTCGCCGAGTCGCTTTAAAGGGCAACTCCGCTTCATTTTTGGTTTTGAAAAAACAATGCAGTTCTCTTCAGTATCGCCTAGGAAGACCACACGTCAAATATTACGACGCAGTTCTGTCTAAATGTTTCTTAAACGGTCCGGCGAACTTTGCAACTCGTCAAGTTGCCGAAATCGGCTGACTCGAGCGGGCGAATTCAGGCGCAACCAACAGCGCAGTCAAGGCTACGGCATTGGCGGAGCCAACATTGAGCTAAACGTCATCATCATGGCCCCCTTTTGCTTGTTTTTACTTCTCCGGGCCAGTATAGCGCATGACGTCAGCAACGTTGCCTCTCGGCTCTCAGCGGTGTCCACGTGATTGGCGTAACGTGCCTGCGCAGAGCGCTTCTTGGGAGCCGTCCGGCCACCCGCCGTGGTCCTGCCGTTACCGCCGTCTTCCGCGTCACAACCACCGTCGTCGTCTCACCGTTTGTGATTATTGTATCTCAGAGTTTCGTCCACACTACGGACACCACGTGCGCAGACTTATGCCGCAGTTGTGCAGACGTCGTCGAAGGCCGTAGACACCAAAACGGGGCGAAGAGTGCGGTGCAGACGACACTCGCGCCTGCCGCACGCCCGCCCCAATCCCGCCCGCCGTTGGGCCGAGGATCACGTGACATCTCATACCACGTGATGGCCATGTACTTGGCGGCCCGAGGCCAATGTTACCGGACGGAGCCGAAGTTTCGGTTTCGATTTCCGCTCGTGTTTAAAATTAGATTTAAAAATATATATCCCACTTTTCGCGAAGCAAATGACGTAGTGTCCTTTACTAGGGCTTTTTAATTCGAAATCACTCATTATCCCGAAATCTTGGGAATTGAGCGGAGTTGCCCTTTAAAATGTCCTTTCGCAAAGGCACGTTTGGGCGTCAGGCGCGAGAGGTCGTGATGAATGTTTACTTTCAATTTCGGCAGGAGACTCCGGCCGCGTCGTACCGCGTTGTAAACAAGAAAAGCGTCCGGGCCACTACAATTAACTGATACGCGGCGAAATCAGGGCACCCCTTTACCTGCCGATTACACTGAACGCCGAGAAGCTGGAGGAAAGGACTGCGCCTCGAGCCCTGGTATATCCAGGCAATACGAGGAAACATCAACGGCCGGGTCATCGGGCACCTTGCAATGCGTACAGGGTGTCACAAAAGAAACTTTACACGGTCTTTTTTACCGCAAAAATAAACTAGGCATCGCCGAACGCTCATTCTCCGCCCAAAGGTAGCGCTATAGGTCACAACCAGATGTCAAAGTTTCAGCCCGATCACAAAAAAGTAGGCAGAGACACTTAAAGGGGCACTGAAATCAATTCTGAGGTCGTCCTTTTGTGGTGACAACTCAGTCTAGACGCTCAAAGCATCCCAACAAACCCGAAATCACAATCGTGCGTAGCTTAGTTCCTTGTTCAAAACGTGTTTAAAAATGGCGACATGCCCTTTTTGTGAAGAATTTTCTTCTGAGTGAAGTGCATGGTCGACGAAAACCGCTTATCGGCGAGTTGCAAGCGATGGCTTCGCCCGCAGGTGAAAAAGAGGAGTCTTATCTCAACGTGTACCTATCATGACCCTCCTCGAAACGAGTTATAATAAAATCATTCGGAATCTGCGCGTATTGTAGGGCTTTCATTGGTCCACGTAGTGTAGTCTGCGAGAAAAAAGAGTCCACATGTTTTTCTCTTGCCCTGAGATGAATAGGCGGCTTTGTATTATAGGACAT
Organism: Ixodes persulcatus; assembly: GCA_013358835.2. Taxonomy (NCBI): domain Eukaryota; kingdom Metazoa; phylum Arthropoda; class Arachnida; order Ixodida; family Ixodidae; genus Ixodes; species Ixodes persulcatus. The sequence goes on along the minus strand of JABSTQ010011472.1, from coordinate 579,169 downwards.
GGTAAATGTGAGAACTGAAATATCTTAAACAATATAAGAACAAAAACGACCTTTTCCAAAAATGACTTCAGTGACCCTTTAAGATTGCTTACGTGTAGGAATGCAAAAGCCTTCCTACACGCAGTGCATTCTTACAAGCAGTGCGCCACGTCTTTTTCACACGGCGCGCCGGCGGTGACATCTCGCTCCCCCACTACGCAGGTGCGGCGCACCTTCCGACTCCACGGCTTCCGTGACGATGCATCTGCGTTGCTGTGCTTTTCTTTGTGTTTTATTTTTGAGATGCGACTGCTTTGACCTGGAGCGCCCGGCCGGCTTCCGTGACGAAGCATCTGATATGACGCGTTGCAACCAATGGGAATTCCGCTTGTGGGTGCCGTTTTTTTGACTAGAGAGAGTTACAGACAACGCCGTCTTCGCTCGATGGGACCGTTAATGCTTTCGCATTAAAAGCCTTTATTACAAGTGCGAAATACCCGATACTCTAGAATGCTACATTTTTAAAAATAAACTTTTAGGCTTATGCACGTTCTCAAAAGGCTTGAAACTTTACGGGCAATGTTTGATGCCTACAGTGATCAAACAAATGCTTAGAAACAAATTTTCGTCATCCTTGCGCAGCTCGCCTGCACCTTTGCATTTAATTGCGTTATAATCAGAAATATGCTGTTTTTACGAATTCTTAAATACAAAATTATGTCATTCCAAAATAAGAAACATGTGCGCTTTATAAGGACCCCTCGCAATATGTTACTTTGAATATCAGTCAGTATAAACATCTCTCAAGGAAAAAATCAGGTGAGTTATTCTTAGGAAAATGCAGCAGCCATGACTCTTTAAACATTGACAGGTTTTGCATCCTGAGAAAGGGAAGTCAAAACGATATCAGAGCCCTGGATACTTTCTTGTTTGATACTAACATGCGCCATACGTCAAGGAGATTTTGTAAATATTTGTTTCTTGCATTTGATTCGATGCATGTTTCAGACCAGGGCTGAAGCATCTCTATTTTGCGTACCTTTGTGTGTTGTATCTTTACAAGTGGCATTTATGATGTCAAATTTTCAAACAGGAAGGCCTTATTGAAGTTGTAATCACCCGTGCTTTTTGCTGTTTTTTTAAATGCTTAAAACCGGTTACTGTGTTTGTTTTTTAAATCACATTTGTTATTTTTGTTTAATAATATACTATCATTACATGTAAGGAATGAATATAAGGGCTACAACAGGGAACGCTAGAGCCAATAAATAAGCTACGCTAAAGAGTAACGACTCTTGCCCATCTTGGGGCTTAAAATCTTAATTGCCAGTCATTTGAAACTTTATCGGAGATCACAGGAAACGCTTTATCGTCTTCCACAAATGTTTAAACAGTTTGCGACAGAGCGAAGCAATATTACACGAGTTTCCCACACCGAATCTAATGCTGAGAAAATCGCACTTTTGAATTATGACGATCGGCAGTTGCGTCTGCTCTGCACAAGCACCAAAATGTTGGCGCCCACAACAATATCGGGGAACAAAGTGCCGATACTCTAAGCCTAGCTAATTTTGTGGCTCTAGTGAACACTATGCACAAAAAAGTAAAAAATATAATTGTGGTCACTTGCCAGGGCGATACCGCGAAACAATCACTTTGGGCTACAAATTTAAACAAAAAGAACAATAAACACTTGTTTCATGGTTATATGTTGTGAGCACATGTCACTACATATTAAAACAAAATTTTGTCATTGTTCCATAAAAATAATTATGTTTATGTTACCAATAAACATGCAAGAACATATTGGATATGATATTAGAACCCGTATGACCTATATAATTTGTTTACGCTCCGGTGGGTTTATTTGTAATGAAATCGCATAGTAAAACATTTTTCTCCCTTTTTGAATTGGGTGGAGCTAATTTTCAATAACTAAGACATACATTTATGCCTTCATTGACCATAAATATTTATCTTAATTGTCATTTTTTTTTGCATTTTGTGTGCATGCATTTTGCACGTTTACACCTATGTACCCTCTGCATATGGCCTGACAGCGCTGCAGGCATAGATGTAAATAAATAAGTAATTAATAGATAAATAAATGTATAAATTGCTCTATCAGACAATGCTTTCTGTAACCCTTTATTGAAAATTTTGTAAGTTATAATTTTCTTGTTTTGTTTTTAGTAGAACAATATGTTAAGAAAAATGATTTGATTGGAAATAATTTTTAAAAGTAGGAAATTACGCTGAATGCTGACATGACCGATACAATAACATGAGAGGTGTGAAGGGACATGCCTGCGATGCCAATTATAAAATATTAAATAGGAATAACTCCAACTAGAGTACTTTGCCATGTGTCAGATTCTTGTAACTTTTCTCTCTCCTATGTCGTGGAAAGTGCGGGCGCCCTGTTCTTTTTATAAATATGACAGTGCTCACTAAAATAAGCGGACCTTGAACAGCTGATGTTTATTTTGTGCAAGAGTTAATGAACCATTTTATTTTGAAGCATGGGCTTGGTGTGTTTACAGGAGCTCAACGCGACAAAGAACTCAAGGATAAGTGGTTATTTATCATAGGCAATCGTGCCTGCCATACTCCTTGAAGGCTTTTCAACCTCAGTGGCTTATTGCAAAGGAAAATAATACTTTTCTATCCACATTTCACCCGGTCGAACTTTCAGGTCTAGCATAAACTTTCACATCAACGGAGCAGCCGAGGATTTGGTTTGCTGTCAAAATAATTCAGGCGCTTAAAGCGGTACTGATGTTTAAGCTCTCCAAACTAACATACGTTTTTTTTTGTTTTTTTTTGAATACGTGTGCCTTACTTTTCTTGGCATGCAATGTGGTGCATCTTAATTCCAGATAAGGTTTGCCGAAACAGCAATTAAAGGTGATGTCAGAACCAGCGTTCAAATTGCTATGTACTTTACAGTGGTGTGACGTCATTGGCAAGCAGACTTACAGTTAGCCCAGGCAGCCCACCAATGTTGGTCCGACATTGGCCTAACATTGGCTAACACCGGCCTCAATATTGGACAATATTGGAAGCGCTACCCCCATCCAACGTTGGCCCAGTCATTGGTGCCAATATTGGGCCACTGTTCAGCCATCGTTCCAGCCAATGTTGGCCCCATCGTTGGTGCCAATGTTGGGTCATTGCTAAACCATGGTTCCAGCCAAGGGTGGTCCCACATTGGCAGAAATCGGCGTAATATTGGACAATACTGAAAGTGCGACCCGATCTAATGTTGGCCGTCATTGGTGCTGATTTTTGGCCATCGTTGCACTCGCCCAGCTGTTTACAAGCGCACACGCCAAGTTGTTTGTAAAAAGAAAGGTACACAGACACAAGGGATATTTTTGAAATCTCCTAAAAGTTTATTGCACACAGCCTATTCTGTAGACAAGTACAAACTAAGCAATTTGTAATATGTGAAGAGGTACTACTCAGCTGTTAAACAACTGAGAAGATTGCAAAGCAAACACCAACCGGGGTAATTGTTGGGTAGTGTCCAGTCTCTTGACAGCTGGCAGACTTTTTTCCCCGAAATTCTACCGGTGGTGCAATCAGTTCATCGAACGACATTTCATCGACAGATCGTTTCACCAACACGCGATGTTTCATAAAAAATTTAAAAAAAACTCAGAATAGCATTTTTTTTTTGCAAAGAATTGTCGCAGACTTATAATGAAGCGGCGGGAAAGGGTGGGCTGGTTTAGTAAGCACGCGCCTCGGGAATACACGCGCTTTGAAATGCCCCTACAACGTGAAATTCGTGTAACGAATGTCAAGGAAGCGTTGCGCCTCAGGAATACACGCCCGACAAAATGCCCCTACAGCGTGCAATTCGCATAACAAATGTCGATGAAACGTGAATGTCGACGCAACGTGTATTCACGAAAAGGTGGCCACGAAACGTGTTTTCGCGAAACGCAGGGTGAATAATGAAGTCAGTATTCTACCTTCAGTAGTGAGTCGTGACATTATTTCAGACATTATGGCAGGCGACTGTCGAAAAGAGTGCAGGAAAATTATTCTCCCGACTACCAGGAGATAGGCACTGCCTAGTTCTAGAGGTTATTCGGAAGAGTATACCCTTAGAAGAACGGACAATGATCACCAAGCAGGTTGCAGCGCTCTTACGTTCATCTACTTACTAATCCGAGGTAGATGTCGACACGGGCACTGCAGACCAACCACACAAACTTGAAGGAAGTGATCCGTGAAGATTCAACACGATGTAGCACACGCTGCCGTTTGCCGAACCGAACACTAAACGATTCACAAGAATGTCTTGCGCTTCTTTGAAGAAATCGATATCGATACGGGTAGGACTTTTCGAACGAGATACCATTTACCACAGAAGCGAAATCCACAGCAGGCCCGCAGGCCGCATTGCACGCGAAACTAGGTCAGGTCTTCGCAGGCATTCTGGGTTTGTCAACCGCTAATGCGTCATCCGTCAAACGACGTGATCACGCTTCTGCCGTTTCCCGCGCACAGAGAGCGGATTCAAGCGATAAAAAGTAAACGGTTCATTGGTCCGGCGAGTACGCACCGTCTACCACGCCTTCAGCTTAGGGAGAGAGAGAAAACGAGAGAAGGAGTAGAAAGGAAGCAGGCCTGAACGGGGGCGCGCTTACAAAGGCTAATCTTCAGGGGCATCTCAACAATGAACACAGCGAAAGGATTTGTCATTGTACCCAAGATTGATAGTGCAGTGGATGTTATGCGTCGCCTTGGGCTGGCAGGTTCCGTGCTCTGCCGTATCACCAGCTTTAAGACTGTAGTCACGTGACCCTAACCGGAGACACGATTGGCCTCAAACACGCATAGCGTCTGTTCTGCTGTCAACACCGATTGAACAGGACAGCTCTTTGAAGGCCAGCTTGTGAGCATCTATAGAAGCTGTCCAGCCCAAAAGTGATTCTAAACGGGGCAGTTTGAAAACACTATGTTTTACTTCGTACAACCCACACTATTTAGAATGAAGAACTTAGCGCGACTATTTTTTGCGCACGATGTCCACAAATAAATAAATAAATATATATAAATATATATCTATTTTTATCAATAAATTTAAAATTATTAGTACACTGTTAGGTTCGCGTTTTTAAACTTAAATCCTTTTCACGAAAGAGTTACACATAAAAGACACCACGGACAGCACATCGTCCGACTTTCAACACACGATGAATCGCCGACGCTCGCAGACAAGGTTGCGATGCTGCGCGAACGGTTTCTGAAAGATACTGCGTAGGGTATACGCCGGGCGCAACGGCTTCACGACCGTTTGAAGGGCAGAGGATTCGCGACGACAAAGTAGCGTCTTGCAACTTCAGTAAGCTAACGGGGCTTGAGAGTCCCACGCTCACATTTCCGCAGAGCGAGCGCGGCCGGCCAGCTCGAGGCGCAGTATGCTCTTGCGTCACGATTGCTACGTCGTTGCTCTGCCTACACTGATGATATCTGCACTGACAGTTGAAGCAGCCCTCTCGAGACTTCATTCGAGTCCAATAGACGACTTTATAGCGCTTAGACTCCGGTAAAACTTAGAGTAGAAGTCACTTCGGTTGCGGCGTAAGCGGCGGCTTTATGTTTGTTAACACCTGCGTCGACAATGACAAAATATAGAAACATTAAATATAAAAAATTGAGCACGCAGAAAGAACTACAAACATGGCAGCGGCACGGGCAAAGTAGAAGACGTTAACGCTACGTAATGCATATACATACAAAATACACTAGAAAAAACAAAAAAAAATATTAAGTCTAAAAAACGGAATTAAGTTGTCAACGCCGAGGTAAAGGCAATGCGAAGGGAGATCAGCCGGCAAAAAACTGCGATAGTCCTATAGGCAGCTAAGGATGCATTTGTGATCGCGGTTACAAAGCACCGGCGACGTACGCCACATGAAATTGGCTAAATGAAATTCTCGCCCCGAGCGAGCGCATGAATGACTCTTTTCCACTTTCCTAGTTCTGCAAGGCAAAAAAGAGGGTCGCGGGTCTATAGCCTAGGCGACACAAATATCGATAAGCCATTGGCAATGGCAGTACAATATTGACCAGCCTATACCAAGACATCACCTTGTGATGTCTTGGCTTTGACAGTTTAATGTTAACCAGCTTTAGCCGCGTAGATTCAATATCGGAAAGCCATTGGCTCTGACATTCCAATATTGTACAGAGTATCCGGCGTATATCCAATATTGGAAGCTATTGGCTTGGACAGTCCAATATTGGACAGCATATGCCTCGTATAGCGAATATCCAGAAAGCAGTGGCTCTGACAGTCCAATATTGGACAACTTATGTCCGGCGTATATCCAATATTGGAAAGCTATTGGCTTTGACAGTCCAATGTTGACCAGCCTATGCCACGTATCACCAATATAGGAAAACCATTGGCTTTGATAGTCCAATATGTCATCAGGTTTTGCGAAGGAGAGATTGAATGAAAACACTCGGTTTTGTCCTCGAAATTACAGCGCAACAAAGGAGTTTCTTGGTCAGTGGCGTTGCGTGCGAGTATCCTTTAGTCCCACTAGTGCCAGTAAGCTCGTGTAAAGTGAAAAACATCCCAATTGAATATCGTTGCACCGCCCCTTTAAGAAAAATGATTTGATTGGAAATAATTTTTAAAAGTAGGAAATTACGCTGAATGCTGACATGACCGATACAATAACATGAGTGGTGTGAAGGGACATGCCTGCGATGCCAATTATAAAATATTAAATAGGAATAACTCCAACTAGAGTACTTTTCCATGTGTCAGATTCTTGTAACTTTTCTCTCTCCTATGTCGTGGAAAGTGCGGGCGCCCTGTTCTTTTTATAAATATGACAGTGCTCACTAAAATAAGCGGACCTTGAACAGCTGATGTTTATTTTGTGCAAGAGTTAATGAACCATTTTATTTTGAAGCATGGGCTTGGTGTGTTTACAGGAGCTCAACGCGACAAAGAACTCAAGGATAAGTGGTTATTTATCATAGGCAATCGTGCCTGCCATACTCCTTGAAGGCTTTTCAACCTCAGTGGCTTATTGCAAAGGAAAAGAATACTTTTCTATCCACATTTCACCCGGTCGAACTTTCAGGTCTAGCATAAACTCTCACATCAACGGAGCAGCCGAGGATTTGGTTTGCTGACAAAATAATTCAGGCGCTTAAAGCGGTACTGATGTTTAAGCTCTCCAAACTAACATACGTTTTTTTTTTTTTAATACGTGTGCCTTACTTTTCTTGGCATGCAATGTGGTGCATCTTAATTCCAGATAAGGTTTGCCGAAACAGCAATTAAAGGTGATGTCAGAACCAGCGTTCAAATTGCTATGTACTTTACAGTGGTGTGACGTCATTGGCAAGCAGACTTACAGTTAGAGTTTCCACAGATTCCATCAGCCTTTTTGTAGGCAGTTAATACGTTTTACCGCCGTAACAACGAACCTGGGCCTGCCGCTGGCGTCACATTTGTAGTGTTTCAAATAAAGGTTCTCAGAAAAGAAAAAAAAAAAAAAAAAACAAAAACAACTATGACGACCAAAAATAAACTTTTAATGACACTGCGAAAAATATACATTCACACAATATTTGAGTTACAAGTAGAGCCTTGTCTATTGCAGTGTTGAGCCACTTTTGGGGAAAATCAGCGACCATAGAAGAAACCGGCGGGTAGCCTCTTAGGACCAACTAAGATTGTCTGCCGAAAAGCAAATTAAACTGACGTAATGCGTCAGCCGAAGGAAAATTCAAGCCAAGGATAAGATTAAGTCAATATGGAGTGGCACGTATAATAGCCGAGCTGACACTTCAACCGAGTCGATCCATAAACACTACAGTGATGTAACAGATCCCACATTCACCAGCGGCCCTGCCTTTTTCCACACGCGCAGATTTGCAACCGATCATGGGAATCTGAGTTCACAGCCATCACCACTTTTCCTGCGCTATCGGGAAGTCTTCTTCGGGGTGGGTAAACAAACTACACGCCAAAGACGCAAAGAACTATACATATAGTCACTCTAACCTGCGTGCGTCAGCCAGCAAATTTCAAAAGTCTAAAGCCGATTGAAATATACAAAATGCTAACTGTGACGGGACACCAGCCATGACGTCTTATAATATACTCAGTGTCTCCGCGCAGATCAGTTCCTTGAGTTCCTTCTAGTCGCTAGCCCAAAACAACTATGCCACAGTCACTCCGAGCTTAAGAAGCGCAGGACAAGGCGAGTCCCGAACTTATTTGCGCGCTGTCCATTGCGATTGCTGGATTAGCTGATAAAAATGCCGAAAAACGAATCACGAAGTAAGATGCATGATCACAATAGGCCACGCCCCAGGTTTGTTAATTTGTCAGTGACTGTGACGGATTTATAGAAACTCGAGGGTCTACGCCTTCAACTGCATTTCTGCGGGCTAGCAGGCGCACATGCGTAAGGGTACTCCCTTTCTGTTTAGCCTTGCACGCCGCTGAGTGGGCAAAACTTTCTCATGCAAATAAAATTATTCTGTAGGGTTCACAGTCATTTGCGCATCTTTAGGGTTGAAAGGCTGAGGGGGTCTGAAAGGCTAAAGGAGCTGAAGGGGTTTGAAGGGCAGATGGGTTTGATGGGCTGAAGGGGTTTGAAGGGCTGAGTGGTTTCATGGGCCGAAGGGGTTTGAAGGGCTTAGGGGGTCCGAAACACGTCATGGTTGAAGGTTTATTAGCAGTGTTGTACACGTTCCACAAAACGAAGAACAAAAGCCCGTTCCTCGTTCTTTTAGATGTTTGGAACGCGTTCCCGTTACAAGTTCCATCTGGGAGAAAGGAAGTCTTTCCCGTTGCAGTTAAAAAATGGAACGTATTGTTACATATACGTTACATCTGTATTTTGCTAATTACCATATTTAGTTAGATCAAGCAAAGCTTTTTATCTATTTTATAAGACACTGTTTAGTGGACCGTACGCTAAAGCTTTGCGCACGCAAAAGAACTGCTGCCCAGAACGCGATAGAAGAGCTAACGTATTGCGTACGCACGCAACGCTGGAAATTTTGCGTTGCGGGCTAGTGGGCTTTGCTGGAAGCTCTTCGAGAGATCTCGGGCCCAGCGAGAGAGACAGTTTCAGGATAGCGGTTACCTCGACTGGCGAATCAAGGGCGACGTGGATTACGCAAAGTTTAGTGTTAGGTGAATTTGCGTGGTGTTCAGCTCAACACTTTTTTCCGGGACCCACCGCGGTTGAATCAGACCGCCGTGCAGCTGAAGGAGTGCATAGTGAAAATGTTCAACACACGCCATGTGTGTGAACGCTGCGATCTGCTCAATGCTAAGCTTCTTCGCGCAGTTCATCGCCGACGGACGAATAACTCGTCAAGAAATTTCTTTCCACGATAGCATTGATGAAATGGGCCGCTTCCACGGGACGACTGACGGAGGCTCTTTGATCGAATTTGGCTACGGAGGATCAAATTTGGCATGGAGGCTCGTAGCCGTCGTGGAACGCAGAAAAGCGCACTTGACCAGATAGCTGCGGCTTTGTTTTATTTAAAATAAAATTATTGAAAACGCTTTTATTTTCAATATATATTTTGAGGAGCATGGTGGCACTATAAGCACGCGGAATTCTACGGCTCTCGCAAAGTGAACAAAGATCATGTGAGGTGTTCACTTGCAAGGTAACCCACAACTAAAATCAGACCTAGTAGGTGGTTTTTTGCGTACGTAAGAGCCAGCAACGCTACACTAAAACTACCTATTTTGAATTGGGTATAGTTACTGACAGCGTGGAAAGTCCCTATACTTCGTCTCACCCTAGGATGGACTAAAGGCAAAGCTACGAACCGCCAGATCCAATCACGAACCACTTAGAAATTGCGTGGTATTTCTCTTCGATGCATGTATCGATGCCCGCGTCTCGGATCACCGATGGGGGTGGGAGGACAGTGGTTCGAGTCGAATAGCACTGAGTGACTCATCAATTTTACATTGCAAAGAAATCCCTGACATACAGGCTATTTACAGTGTCCAAGCTAAAGAAATTATGTAGCGCTTTTTGATTCGGAGCATTATTCGTCCGCTCCTAATCAACGTTATCTATGTCATAGTTTGTCGTAGAACGTGAGTGGACCTAGCGGCCCGTGGCTTTGGCCTTTAGTCCATCGTAGGATGAGACGAAGTATAGTATGCTATTATCACCCCACAGCCAATGGGGTTGCGGTATCGTGAGTTAAGAACGTCGAATAACAAATTACGAAGTAAGAATTTTTTTAAGCGATCAGAGACCCTCGCGATTCGCTCACTGCGTACTCCACACAAGGGACGGAGGCGAGAAAAGCTCTCAGTGTGTTTGGTTTCCCAACCGCCGCGACAGAAACTGCCTAACGACCTGAGCATTTTTGTTTTTCACTTTTTGCGTCCTTTCAAAATTTTACCCACGAAGGTGCCGTCGAGGCATTTTTCTATAGGCAATCCGGAAAATCGCATGCCGTTCGCAACGTTTCCCGCGCGCGCGGTGCACGCGTAATCCTTTAGGGTGGTCTTCCTTGTTACGAATACTGCACGCGAGTCGTTAGCATTCTTATCAACCTGTGGCGTCAGGGAACCAGCCCGAGAAAAAAGAAAAGAACGTACGCGCCTCACCGGAGGCGTGAACGGCGGTGCAAAGTTATTCATCAAAGAACACCGAAAAACTTTGCGGCGTCCCCGGAGTGTGTAGGGCCAGCTTACAGCGTTCGCGCTAAACACGAGAGACACGCGGCTTGCTTTCTTTTTTTTTGTTTTTGCCTCGCGTCTCCTCTTGTGCTGATTCCCTCGGCCAGACTTTCCTTCGCTCGCTTTCCGAGCGCGAAGAAAGGGCCACGTCAGAAACAAATTGGATACGATGCAAATGAGATGATTGTGGCGTGCTTTTCGCGCCGCACTTTAACGCTTCATTGCCGGCTTACACTGCGCGAATAGCTCCTCGCTACCGCCGCCCTAGCTGGCTGCCTGTACGCTGTTGCTAGGTGATGAGCTCGGCTGCAGAGTCCCCCGTAAACTCTGGCCGAAGCGGGTTTTCACGCAACCGCCCTGGTTTACCTCTCTTTTTTTTTTTCTGTTTTTCGGCGCGGACGCGCTGCTGCATAACTCGCAACCAAGCGTGTTAACTCCGAAAGTTTGAACATCGTCTGATTACTCATTTTTTGTTTTGTTTTCTGTTTAGGTCTAGTCGTGTGTACGAGGCATTTTGGCTGGAGAAGATCAGTGAGAACGCTTTCAAATTTGCGCGTGATTAGCATCTTTAGCTACAATAAGTTCTCTGTTATTTATTCTTTATTTGGATTATGTAAGGCGTGACAAGATAATAAACGGTTTTAGTAGTTAACTTTGTCTACAATCACTGAGATTTAGTATATTCCTGTAAATACAGGTCTCTTTCATTCGGGGGTTCACCTTTTGGTTATGCCACTTGGATACCTCACCCCACGACCGAAAGATTGCTCGCTGAGGAAAGAACACACACCCTGGGAAAAATCTGGCAGTTCACTTTCCCGCAGAACAGGGAAGTAGCCAATCACGGCGAACAATGGAAGGATGCCAGCAGATGACGAAGCTCAGTGTACAATTAGACAATGAAAATGACATGTGAGCCTGCCGTTTCACTTGTACACATTGTCCCTGCGCATTTCATATTTTTAATGTTTATTTGTACTCCGAGCTTCGTTATTCGCTGGGATCCTTCTAAGGTTTGCCGAGTTGACTCTCTTCGTGTTCCACAGAAAAGCAAACGCCCAGACATTTTTTTTTTTTTTTTTTTTAGAGTGGAGGGCGTTATTTAGAAGATTCCCCGTGCGAATCGCCCCGCCAGTTGCCCCACCGCATACAGCGGCAAAACAAAAATATTTCTCCGGGAAGGATGCGCCAGTACAGAAATCACGTGCTCAAATTCGATCGCGAGCGCAGCATTGTTGCCGAACACAGTGAAGTCAATGAGATACGGCATAGACCCTGAGATGAAGTGCATCGCGGGTTTTGAGACGAACCCCTGGCGCGGTATTAGTACTGAGAGTTGGGCGGTTCTGGTTAATAACGGTGATATACGTCAGAAAAACGAGAACAAGAAGATGAGTAAGACAAGGCGTAACCCTCTCCTGTGTGCTACTTATCTAGGTGTCATTTCTTGTGGTGTAAAACCCTTGCACGGCTTTTTATAGGATCATGGCATATTCTGACTAGGCCAGGAAACATCTTTCGGTTTAACGAGGCTCACTTCATCTGCCTACAATTTCATCATAGCGTTAAGGACTGCAACTAAGATTAAAAAGGTGTAAAAAAAAGACAATGACTACCGCTTTAATCAGTTACAGTCATCTCCGAGGGAGAGAACATTTTGTCATCATCATGTCCCGTCCTCGATGCTACTGAAAGAATTATTACCCTAACACCATTATCAACGTTTCAAGGTCCAACGTGGTTAATCACGCGGAACATATGTTAGTGAGTTTCAACCTATGGTATACCCCCCCCCCCCCCCCCAGGTGTGAAGAGACGGGCTCCGTACACAGAAAGAGCCCGTTGTAAGCGTAGGGGGACAAGGTTTAGTTTAATTTTGAGATTTTCTTTGCGATAACGTCAGAAGAAATTTTAGGTCTATCATCCTAACTCTTGTGTGTTTGTTTTTTGGCAATATTATTCTCTACGTTGGCTGTATAGCTAGCCCTTCCTCCTCACGCACACCACAGGTCATTTTCTGTGTACGGAGCGCGTCTCTTTACACTTCGGAGAGGGTGTGATCCCGCGTGCTATACCAGATATTTAAAAGACGAGGCCTTCGCGTTTCCCGTCCAAACGCCTTCCCTATACTTCGTCTCACCCTAGCATGGACTATACTTTGTCTCACCTTAGTATGGACTATTGTTAGCCGCGCGTGCTAAAAGCGCGAGCTAGTCGCTTTGAATGAAGCCTCGGCGGCTGCACGAGCGCTCGTGCAGCAAGTGCTCTAGTCAAGGCAGTCAAGGCTGGCCGCTCGCGCTAGCACAGCCTTCGCGGTTAGTCCATGCTAGGGTGAGACGAAGTATAGAGTGCCTCAACGGCCTTCTGTTTAGGGTGATGCCATCGTTTGTAGTACCCGATGCCGACAGCACGCGCTCCCTGGGAAAATAAAAAGAAATCGCCGGAAACAAAATGTCGCCGTAGCACAGTCAGCGCCACGAGCGCGTGAAGGGACACGCTCTTTCACGTGCATCAGAACCAAAATATAAAAATAAGCGTTCGAAACAAAATGGCCAGATGTCATCACCCCAAGCAAAGCGCACATGAAGGCACCCTAGCATAGACTAACCCCGAAGGCTGTGCTAGCGCGAGCGGCCGGCCTTGACTGCCCAGAGCCTTTTATACTGGGAGAGTTCGGCGGTTCTTTGATCCAGCCGCCAGTCTGGCAGCACTGATCAAACAGTCTGGCAACTGTGCGCATCGCACTCCGAGTTTCGTTGTCCGCCATGATGTGCCTTGCCGTCTAGCGTGGAGCGAGAGACGACGATGAAAATGATCGTTCTGCGCTCTGCCAGACGTTAGAAGAAAACGAAATGGGGGGCTGCAGTGCCGTTGGGTGCTCGAACAACGCGAAAAAGGGGTTCAGGATGTACCGGTTCCCGGAAAAGAAAACCGCGCAAGGCACAAGATCTGGGAGACCAAACCAAAAAGGGCTGACTGGAAGCCGACTTCGAGTGCTCGATTGTGCGAGGTAAGTTATAATTAACGTATGATTAACGTCACAAAATGCTTGTTTTTAGACTTTCTCCTTACGCCAACAAAAGCACGAACGGCAAAGCCTACACGCGTATACATCGCATGTCAATGGGGACCCACTCGCCGGGAGGCACATCATGGCGGAAGCGGCGCCCGCTGAGTCCGCTAGACCTAGCGGGCCGTAAGCCACTCCCACCCGCCGAACTCTCCCAGTATAAAAGGCTCTGTGACTGCCTTGACTAGAGCACTTGCTGCACGAGCGCTCGTGCAGCCACTGCGGCTTCATTCAAAGCGACTAGCTCGCGCTTTTAGCACGCGCGGCTAACAATAGTCCATACTAAGGTGAGACGAAGTATAGTGAATCCAACGCTGCGTCTCCTAGCTTGCGTCAGCATTGCCGCCAGCGCGTCTCGCAGCGTTTCACACTAAGCGCGACGATATAGTCTGTTCACCCCTTTCACACCCTATCAAAAAGACCATCAGGGAAAATCCTGATGGTCCATCAGGCTGATGGTCTGATGTATTTTGGGACATTGATGGTCTGATGGCCTGATGGTGTGATGGTTTGATGGCTTGATGGTGTTATGGTTTGATGGTGTGATAGTCTGTCGTATTTTGGGACACTGATGGTTTGTTGGTCGGTATAAATTTCCAATCACATATATTTACCGGCAGAAGACAAAGATTCCATTACAGTCAATTGTGAACTTTATTCTGGGCCTATTATTATTTCAAAAAGGTACATCCGAAGGGTACTTTCCGAAATCCCCGTAGAAACCTGAAAAAAAAGTTTGTATTTAGGTTATGGCATGTTATTATTTCTTTTTGGAAATAATTGAACATTGAATTATGAAACCGCAAAAACAAAATGGACGAGAAAATGTGTTTAATCCGCTCACTACTTTCGAGACTCTACGACGCGCAGTAATTTCATCGGTGTCCGTTGCGTGGCTATCTTCACTCTGTCCCCATCGTCCATGCTGGGCATGACAACGCCGTGCGACAGAATGCAATACACTAAGCCTCGTTGGCCCGAGGATGCAGTAAGCCTCGTATTACCGCATTCGCGGCTTTGTAAACGTTTTTTCACGCGAATATTTAGTTCAGAGTACACGTGCCCCTAGTAAATGAATTTTCTATCAAGCAAAGTGCGTTTTTTGGCACATTTTCTTCCACTTAGATTGTACACATGATCTACTTGACGTACAAAGCGGATCAACAAATCGTTTCACTAACGGACAATAAAACAATTTAAAACAAAACTATGGTTGCGAAAACATACCTGAGTTTATAAGAAGGTGTCTTCGTTACCGTTGGAGTATCCTAGGACAATTGTTGAGGCGGATTATTACGGATTGAACACACTGTTATCGAGCCACACAGCTGTCAGCTTTACACACCGAATGAAATTCCGGCACGCGAAACGACGTGAGATCACTAGCGCCATCTCTCGGCCACTTCTGTAACCTCCCGAATATAGTCCGGTTCTTTCCACCACCGCAAGATGTCATGAGAAGCACCATCAGCCTTTCTTCGTTCTGGTGGTCTATCGATATATCTTGATGGTCTCACCGGGCGACATGCATCAAAACGTTTCTATGGTCCGTCAGCCGCCGCAACAAACGTTTTCAAGGTCTCTGAGCTACAAACAGAAGACTTTAATTGTCCATCAGCCACCATCAGGAAATGTTTGATGGTCTATCAGGCACCATCAAGTAAGCCTGTCGGACAATGGACAGTTAATTCTGCGGGTATGAGCGGGATTACTAATACTGTGTTAATTGCCATTACGAATTTCTGGCGGACCGTCAAACGCTTTGATGGTCCATCAGGGAAGTCTGGTGGACCCACTGGAGCTCCTGATGGACCATTAAGATGCCTTTGATGGTCCATCAGATGCCATCAAGGAAGCGTGATGGACCATCAAAATCCCTTTGATGGTCTATTTGGACGGTCTGATGGACCATCAGGTGCCATCTAGGAGGTCTGGTGGGCCATCAGGAAACCTGATGGGCCATCAGGGAAGTTTGATGGACCATCAAGGAAGTTTGATGGACCAACAGATTTTATTGATGGTCTTTTCGATCGGGACTGCCCCGTTTCCTTACGTTATGTTACGAAAAGTCACCGGGAAATCCGTGCTTCGTATTAAGCGTGGCTACCAACTCGAGGGGATAGCCTGGCACGCGACATTCGAGACACGAATGTTTTGGTGACTTAGACGTAACGTAAGAAAAAGGTGCTGTGTGAAAAGTTGAACCGAGCTCAACTGCCCTCGTTACGTTACGGCGAACCTTTTGTAATTGGTTGCCACGGCAACTCACCGTCCTAGCTCGTCGTCATCAAAACATTCGTGTCTCGAATGTCGCGTGCCAGGCTATCGCCTTGAATTGGTAGCCACGCTTAATACGAAGCACAGATTTCCCGGTGACTTTTTGTGACGTAACGTAAGAAAACGGGTCTGTGTGAACGAGCCTTTAAGCTGAGACTGCGGCCAGAGCTACAAACGCGAGCTAGCCCGCGCTCCTGGCTTTGAGTCATGCATTTCTAGCGCAAGCACTCGTTCTGGGGAAGAACGCTTCAAAGCAGCGAGCTCGAGCTCTCGCGCTTGTGGAATTGGGTGCAGTCTCAGCTTAAAGGGACGCTAACATCCCCTCCCCCCCCCCCTCCCCCCCACCCAAAAAGAAAAAAAAAACTATTTTTTTAGGCGATTTAATATGGTGCCAGGAGACTACCCGATCAATGTTTTGCTACGGATCGTTTCATATATTTTTAATAAAGTCAAAAGCCCACCTGCTCGAAACCGAAACACGAGCACGGAAGCTCATGGCCGGAAGTCACGTGTCCACACTCGATCGCGTTTTTTTTTCTCCGCTTTTCAGGCGCGTGAAGCAGACGACGATAGCGACGAAGTGTACCAGTTCCGATGTGGCCCCATCTGAAGGTCGCAACGTTGGTCCGTCGTGTGTCGCCATCCGTCCATTCCGTGGTACGTTGTCATATTGAGATTGACGTGCACACGTACTTCCTGTGATCTGTGGCGCATTTGTTTATCAACGTATTTGCAGTTTTTTTTTGACGCCACAAAAATGTGGTTAATACACTTTTCTATTTTAACATTGAATGTGTGTCTTAGATACCTTAGATGACCTGACCCATAAATTTGAATATATTTGGTACTCCCAGTATGAATGCAACGTGACTATAGAAAAGAGAGCGACACGAATGAAACCGGCCAATAGACCTTCCAGAAATTCGAAGCTCCCCATCGAGGCGAAATGCCACGCAGAGCCACTCTGCGGACTATACTCTCTTTCACCTTTGGTCTGGAAGCAGCGGACGCTACGAGCTATCCCAGCCAATGCCGCTCTAGGAACGTAGCCGCTTTCCCCGCGTCGCTCTCAGGTCACTGTGCCCCCTCTTCAAAGTCACGCGACACTCACGCGGCCTTGGGTTGGCTCCAATGGCTCGTAGCATCCCCTGCGCTCGGACGTAAGGTGAAACGGAGTATTAGCCCCGTGCGCGACCGAAAGCCTCGCTGTGGTCGGCCTTCCACGATTGGCCGAACGCTGACTATGACGTCGGAAAGGGGATTTATCATCGGCGGAAATAAGAGGAATGAAAGATCTTGAATTTTGACGGTGTTGGCAGTGTTCCTTTGAGAGCGCAATGATTTCAAGCTTCCACCATGCTAATAACAAACAACATCGAACTTGTTGTTTGAAAGGTAATGACGTCACAAGGGGGAACCACAGGAGGGCGCCACCAAAACATCTCTCCGCTAATAGTAGATCCCTCTGCTTCGGTTTAGATTGAGCAGCTTCAGTTCATGCTACCACGCCGTGACCGAATGCGCTGCTTGCGTTTTCGGTAATCTGACTTGCTCCGAATGTACAAGGCTCTCATTCGCGAGCGATATAGAAGGAAGACCAGGGCACTTTTCTTGGTTATCGACATGTCGGATATTGTGCGTGCGTATGCAAACGTGCTAAGACGTGGCTTATACACCTCACCCCCCGATCGCATCTTTCAGCCTAATTTCAATAATCCTGTTAGTACCTGTGAACCCCAACTTTGAGCCCTACACATATTTTGTTTGCCAAACGTCCGCTTCTTGTTACTTTATTGGACGAAACACAAGCCGCATTTACAGGAGGCTTTTTTGGAGAAGCAGCCTAGGCTGCTTATCCGTCGTCACAATTGGCCAGCGCCGGCCCTCGCGCCTTCCTTGAGGAAGTAGAGGGGCGTAGACCGATTTCACCCGCCAGTTTGACTACGCCACCGCTGCCACAATGCATCCAGGGAACTTTAATCTTTCTGCACGTGCCACAACCTCGCTGGAGCTCTGCGCGTGCAGAGCACTAACAGTCTCGTGAGCTGCCGATTGCCTCTTGGGAACTAAAGTTTTGGCAGCTTCACGCATGCGCCGAACGCTTGGTGAGATCGGTCTATTGGAGTAAGTTCTGTGTATTCGGCGGTAAGTCCTCGTTCGTAAAGAACCGGTGGATTTTCGATAGGCGTCAAAAAGTCGGTGACAGCCCTTGCTACGACTTGCAGACGTCTCCGGCGTCCGCTAGTCGATCCATGACGCCACGGCTGCCCCTGCGCGAGGAGTAGACGACGCTCTTGCTCGCGTTTGATTGGGGATAGAGTTTGTAGAGACCAGGGCAGCCGTATAATCGCCGACAACTTAACAAACACAGGGCGTCTCAAGTGACGTGCATTTCATTATTGACGGAAATATAAATAAATGAGATTGCAACATTACCGATAAAGAATGCAGCAGAGCGAACCCTCGAGGGACCACTAAACGCCGAGCGATGGTCTTGCTACCGATTATCGACCTTGAACACGGGCCGCCTATCTTCAGTCACATGTACACCAACTCAACTCTCTGACATCACGCCGCTGCGGCGTCGCTGCTGTCCGTACTGCGCATGCGCAGACACTTCCTCCCACGCGAATCTGGGTTCCGCGCACGCGCGGTGCCCACACCTTATCTGGGCGAAGGCGAGTTTGTTTGTAATCAGCGTGTTTCTCTATACGGATAGAAACTGGAAGAGAGGAGGAGGCGAAAGAGAGCGGGGACGTCGGAACACCGAGCTCTGGTTGGAATGATTAGTGGGTGGACACAAAGCATTTGCCTCTATACTCAGTCTTCGAACGCGTACAAACGCGTTCAAAGGCGTCGCTTTTGAACGCGTTCGTGCAGCGCGTAGAGACAAAGGCAGCTAGCTTTATGTCTATCCGATATAATCATTCCTACGAGAGCTCGGTGTACCGACGTACACGTGCGCTCTCATCTCCTCCTCTCCCTCAGTTTCTACCGGTATAAAGTGTTCACCATGCATCTCCTCTTCTTTTCCTCTACTCACGATCCTCCCCGAGATTATCCGACTTGAAGTAACGGTTCGTAATAGAGTCATCTCCTAAAGACGTTTTCAGCTATATACCACCATCTCTTCTTTGAACGATCTAGCTACGTTTGCGGCTTTTGAGCATTGGTCTTCTGGGCAACCTCCATGCATGCCTTATCTGTGTACAAAACTAAAATAATGAAGTTAATAAAAAGAGTCCAAGCACCGCAAGCTGGTTCAGGTTAATCAGTGTGAATTTCCTCGTGACTGGGGTTTTCTAAATGCCGAGACGAACGCAGGATTAAATTCTTTTGCATTTTGTTGTATTATCATTTCATATGCGCGGCTACGGCGAATAAATTGTAGACTGAACGTAGATCCACTTAGAACCGCGTCGACATAACTTGAAGAGCCTAATTATTAATCGATGATAGCAGTGGTTTAAATTTGCATAATAAATCTTTGCATTTTATTCACAGACGATACACCAGTTTTCGAGTTCCCAATCGGAACAATATAAAATAGAATCTCAAAAATTAAATAGTTTCAATATGATCAGTAACGTTTTATGTTCTTAACAAGAATATTGAAAAATCTATTTTATTGGAGACAATTCCAACTTTTATACACATTAATTAGAAGTCTGTGAAGGCTCACAACTGGCGAAAGATTGGCAAATACCCCCCCCCCCCCCCCTTTCCGACTCAGTACTGCTTTCATTCATTTTTAAGGGCCCAGTTGGGGCATTACATAAAAAGGGGGGCCAGTTTAATACAAACAAACCACAAACAAACTAAATAATGTAAACTAGTACAAAGTAGAAGTTATACAGCGTATAATACAACTGAAAGAGCACTCACCAAAGATGGATTTGAAGAGCAATTAGGAATGCTATTGCATCTTTGATGGTAAGTATAAATGATTGTAGCTGGTTTCATTCGGAAATGGCTAGGGAAAGAAATGATTCATCGAAATAATTGGTCTTATCAAAATTTTGTTCGCACAGGAGTTATTTAGGCCGGAAGATATTCTCTCCGGGAGGGGGGCGGGGGATAGCAACAAGTTTTAGAGTCTGAGGAGTGTCTGGCGAAATACTATGCCCCGCGTGCGTACCCTGTAGAGGCCGAAATGGCTACGAGGGGACAGAAAGGCATAGGCGATGAAGATGACGGCGAACAAAAGGGTCAGTTAGGTTTTGGACTGCGACCGGGTATTAGAGGTTCCATCCTAACAAGATAGGCCTTCGCCAGACACTCCTCACAAGATAATTAATAAATTTGGTGAAGGAAGCAGAGTTGGGAGATTTTACTTCGGTAGTGCAAAGGGCTTAGGCCGAGTTTATTTTTAAGGCAGAAACACTGGTGAAATGATCTTATGATGATATGATGACATGAGTGGCTCGGTTTTGCACTGCTTGTAATGTGTCGACAAGGTCTGGTTGATGGGGGCTCCGAATTGTCGCAACATACTCTAATTTAGGTCTAATGTAAATTTCATAAAACATTTTCGAACTTGAGGAGGGGCATCTCGTAGGGTTCGACTGATGAATCCGGCAGCCTCGGATGCTTCTGCAGAAATGGTTTCAATATGGGTTTTCCAAGAAAGGTTAGAAGTTAATCTGATTCCAAGATATTTGTACATGGAAACAGGTTCCATCACTCCGTTGTCTATAGTATACTGATATGCTATCAAGGGACTGTTTTCTGGTGAATTGAATTAAATGGTACTTCGATTTACTTAGCGACAGTAATCATTCTCCGGACCAGTGGCCACTTTCCTCTAGATCATTGTGAAGTTGATAGTTTTCATTTACTTATGAAATCTTTATAAATATGACACAATACTCTACAAAAAGCCACATTAAAAAAAGTTGTACACAGAAGGTTAATGAAGATTAAGAAAAGCAGGGGGCCGGGAACGGAACCCTGCAGAACCCCTGACTTAACACTTGTTCGTGTTGATTCGTGATCGTTGGTGTATGTCTATTGAACGCGATATGCGAGAAAATGACTGATCGAAGAAAGTACTAAGGGGTCTAATAGCAGAGGCAATTGCTTGGAGAGAAAGAATTGATAAGGAATACGGTCGGAGGCTTTTGAGAAATTCAGAAATATGGCGTCAGTTCGTACATGACTTTCAAGGTTAGTATGCAACTCGCGAACAAAGTCGGACAGCTGGGTCTCGCAAGATAAAGCCCCGCGGAAGCCCTCCTGATGTCTGAAGAGAAAATTGTTTTCTGAGACAGGTGAGTCATGATGTGCGAATACAAGATGTGCTCTAGAAGTTTAGACGACATGGAGGTTAAGGAGATGCAACGATAATCACAGGTTGAAGACGCGAATTCCCTACTAGTAGATTGAAACAACCCTACCGATCTTCCAATCAAAAGGTAGACGCTTTCTCCGAAGCACGGTTTCTCAAATTACTTTTTTTTTTATTCGAGAAGCAGGTTGTAGTAACCAATCTTTAGACCGCCATGAGCGTGAACGTATTTGATATACATATTTCGTGTTCGAATGGGATTCGTCTTTACATCTATTGACCAAAAGTCCCTGCCGAATGCTAACATAGCACTCGGGTGCAATCTAAGCCGTCGCTGGCCGCTTGTTGGTGACGTAAGAACTTTGGCGTTTGAGCCTTGCTACCTAGGAGGTGTCGCTCCTCTCGGTGAAATTCACATTCTTCTACATACAACATTAACGGGAGAAACAAAAAAGAAAGAAAACGACAACCTATACACAAAGTGCGCGACCTTAGCATAGCGATTTATAGGATTTCTTGGCATTCCTCCGTCATCTGCATATCGACTCTTTTCACCCGTCAACCCAACCACATATATGTTTCGTACGTTCTCCGGTGACAGTGCCGTCCTCTTTTCTTCTTGGGACAGCGCTTCCGAAATGCAAATGTATGCGAGACAGACCGGTTCTTTCTCTAGGTTGAAGTTAGAGTGACAACACGCTCACTGCGCGCGCATATGTGACGCAGAGAGGTGTGTCTGTTCACGTGAAACGTGAGCCCTTCCTCAGGGATCATCGGCTGCATAATCGATATCCAAGCTTGAGAGCATATCGCCCCTTGGGTTTGTTTGGCTTAGTCGACGGGCCTTCCTCACCTATCATTTCTTCTCGATCAATACGGTGTCGGTCTTGTCAATTTCAGGGGCCCTGGACGTCTTGAATTTTACTTTGGGATTTTGGCAACTGGGGATTCTTCACTGAACGCCATCAGGTGCCAGCCAACTGCAGCGCTAAAGCCGAACTTATATACGTCGATAGGTTTTGTCTTACTACGCACGCACCCGCAGGTGCACGTACCTATGTTTTCAAGCACGGAAGCACGTAGACGCATAAACTCATACTCACTCACACGCATGCACGCACGCACACGCACACACATACACTGCCTTTCTTTCTCTCAGTCACACACACACTCATAATACGCACGCGCGCAAGCACACGTACACACTCACAAGCGCTCTCCCATACAGACACACGTACGAACACACGCTGAAAAACACGGATTTATACTCTCAAGCACGCGCCAAGCACACACACAAACACACAGACGTAAACACACACCGATACACACGTACACACCGACACTGACTCATTCACACACACACACACACATGCACGTACGCACGTACCTGCACACCTACGCGCTAACACGTACGCACACACACACAAACAAATAAGCAAAGCGGCAACTTTAGTTTCTGCCAAAGTTGCCGACTTGCTTTTCTAGCGGGACTCCTGGTGGTCGCCCAATGCATCAGCAGCAGCAGCAGCAGCAGCCCAACAAGCGTCAGAAAGTACAACTAGGCCCTCCTTGGGGCCGCCGTGTTCCTTCGCTTCTCTGGATGGCGCAAGAGAGGCAGTGCGTGGGCGGGGACACGGTCATTGTTCTTGCTAATGACGCCGCACCCTGCCCACAGCGGGAGCCGGTCCCCAGAGCCGCTTGGCCCACTACGCTGCGTTTCACCTTGCGAGGAACCTCAGCGGGTGGTGTGCGAGACGTCGGAGCCAGTGCGACGCCTTGTCACTGCCACGTGAGATTCAGGGACGGCGCAACGACACGCAGGGCCGTATAAGGTCACGCGATACATTCGGAGCTTTGGATTGGCTGGGACGACTCGCAGCGGCCGCTACAGTCCATGGTAAGGTGAAGCAGCGAATAGTCGTCCGCGGTTGCGTTTCTGGACCGTGGCTAATTAGGGCCGAGAAGCGCCTAACGACCGACCGGCGGACGTCATTAATTCCGGGGGCCGGCTACGGACGGATGTCCATTAGTTGGCGGAATGATGGAGCTCCCCCGAGCGCGGGGACTGGCTGCTCTGCGTCGGGGCTGCGCCGCGGGCAAGCGAGAAAGGGACAAACTGATTTGCGGATCTTTCACCGAGAATCATTACTGCGCCGCTGACGGAGAAGAGAACAAACGAGGTCCTACTTTTGCCGGGACTGCGGAACCGAACCACCATAGAGGAGCGCCGTAATATTTTGCTTTTCTTAAGCCAGAAGATGGTTAGGGACTTTCCTTTTTCTTCAAATTTACGACTAGCTACACGAAATTTGATAACGCGATAACGCAGCACACGAAAATAAATAAATAATAAAAAAAAAGACAGCCACAACCGCCGGATATATTAATCGCACTTGGCTCGATCGCAGTGATCTGGCGGTCGCGTCAGAGAGCGCGTGGCAGAACAGCACGTTCAAGATATCGCGCTCGTCAAGGTTGCCTGCCTGAAAGAGGCAACGGACCAAACAGCACAGGAGCGAATAAGGACGGGTGAGCAAAGCACGTGACATAGAGTACCTCCACAGCGTCAACGAGTCAAAGCAACGAAATTTTGGTTCGAGAACAGCACGGCAAAGAAACATGTGCATTTGTGCGCGTGTGCTAGCCCTTTGACTCGTGTATGCAGGACGTGTGGCGTTTGGACAGTGTAACTTATAGCGCCAGTCTCATGCACTTGGGCAGATATCCTATTAGCCTAATACCTTTGCCACACGGCCATCGTAACCGGAACTATTCCAAATTCCACTCGGACGAGCAGCGAATTAGCCAGGGATGCCGATGATCGGCGACTGTTCTTGGGGACTTTGCTCAGTGTGCGCTCGCTCGGCGGCAACAAAGCGGTCTACGCGTGTGATTGAGGCTCGCAGCTTGCGGGTTTGGCGTACCACTACAGCGGCGCAGAAGCGACGACAGCGGGTGCCCCAATGTGGAAAGGGAGGAGTAATTAAGGTACGCGGCTGCAAAGTGAGAGCGGCGGGCGTCCAGCAGCGACACGAAGCCAGTCGCTTTACACAGCAGCGCACTGGCACTTCAAGAGCCAGTTCGCGGACATTTCGTTCGATACGGCGTGTAATCTGTGTGGCAGACAGGGTTTGGGCGGATGGGACCAAAGGCGCTCTTTTGGAAATTCCAAAGAGACATCCACCAAGTTTTGTATTTTTCAGTATAACAATATGAAGAGATCCTTGACGTTTATAACATAACAAAACACGTAAGTAACATTTTTCTCCACGCGCTAGCCGCCGCCGAAAACCTTCGAAGAAAAACTGTCATCCTTAAAGGGGTACAGAAACGAAATTTTAGCGCCCATATTTTTGCATAAATATGGGCTAGGGACAGGCATCACCTCGGAAATATCAATATCGCGCTGTAAAACACAGGAGAACTAATCTTAAACCTAATTAAACGATTTCAACTTCACATCTGGAGGATGGTGGGGAGTTCTCGTGACATCACTTGTGGCATAGGAGCAGCGCCGTTCTGCGGAAATACGGCGTGCCGGCAGAATTAGCCTAGGCCTGAACGCGTTTGCAAAGCCTTGGCGGAGAAAGCCTAAGCGTAGTTGGCCACAGTGAGCTCGTTCTCGTTGCGGCTCTATGCACGACAACACGCGAGCACGCTTCTGGCACGGCCGGTATTAGTTGCTGCGAGTTGCGAGCCGACGTTAAAAAAGACACGTTTGAACTACGAGAGTGTCAGCAAGAGCCACGCAAATACCTGTTCACACTCGGAGCGGACGCGCGCGTTTGATCGAAGTGCTGGATTCGTTCTGTTTTAGACCGCGTTTCGGTAAGCGCTTCGGGACCGATCTTTCACGATTGCTACTCGATACTGACGTGACACTCGGCAAAGAAAGGTTGGACCGACATCGCGCAGCTCCCACGAACTGCTATAGCTTGACAGTGACGTAGCGTCGTGTCAGAATAAAAGTGGCATACTAATAACAAAGTGTGCATGCCGTGTTGCGAAGGTAATTCGTATGGCGTTTATTTAAGCTCTATATCACACAAAACAAGGAGATAGAATCAATGAGAGTCCCTTTTCGACGACAGCGTTCGTCCCCGCTGCCTCGGAAAACAAAGAGATCGAGATGACAAGGGGAAAAGATTGACCTCTGAAATTTAGTTCAGGGATCAAACTATTCATCCGGGAAGGGTCCACAAGGGTCGCGCGGGCATATTCCATTCAGCAGTCCAGCCGGTCGTGGGCAGACGGTCTTGGCCAAGGACCGCCGGAGCAACAGTGCGTCGAGTCGGTGTTGCTGCTAGGCCTACTATATTCTGCCGAGCTCGCTTGGTCGGTGGAATCGTGGCCGTTGTAGCTCTTCTCGGGTGTTTGTGGATCCAGCGTTCTTGTCCGTCGTGGTCTGTTTCAAGTACTCCTTCCTTTTTTCTTGCTGGTTGAAGTCGGGACGCGCGAGAAGAGCACGTAGAAAAAAAATGTCCGTTGGTCGTCGCGACCATGTAACTGAGCGACGCTGTCGGCCATGCGGCTTTGATCGTAAAAAATGCGTAAGACAGCTTCGGAGCTGTCGTAGGACTCTGTCGTAACCTGCGCAAAAGTTACGACAATTTCGTTTCGAGAATACGGGTTTTCTTTCAAATTTGTTGTACGCACTTTTTTCGTCGTAAGTTCGCTTTGAGAATCCGGCCTCCGAGCTGGTTTGGTCAGTGGTGCCGTAGTTGCCGACTTGCCGTGGTGCAGCGTGCGTGCAGCCCTTGCACATCTCAAACGGCCACGTTGTCACAGGTTGTAAATCGTCGACGCGCCACCAAGTGGCAACGCTCGTAACCACAACATTCACACCGTAGCCTTTCCCGTCTGGCACAAGTGACGTCACGAATGCGCCGAATATCCCAAGACGCATCGGGCTCTCCGATGGCTGATTTTCGAGCGCGCGCCCAATCGGGCCCCTCAGGGTGAAAAATATAGCCATCCGTTCAAAATACAAACGCGCGATTATGAATTACGGATATCATTGATCATTTTAAACCTATTTCTGACCATAATAGGTGTATTTCAAGTTTCGCTTCAGTATCCCTTTAATGCGCTCTTTCGATTCGCAGCCAGAACAAGCGGCCATAATGTTTTTTTCATTGCAGCGCGCTGCGGTGTCAGAGTTGCATTCGACAGTCCTCATCGTGGGGTGACTACGCGCAACTATACGTAAACATTATGCGGTCTCTACAAATATATCGAAATGAGGCAATTTTCTTTCTAATAGACCCCTTCATGATGCCATCAAGCAACCGTGGCGGTCACCATTTCTTGGGCAGGAAGAATGTAATTGCATCAGTCCTTGCCGAACTCTGACGCAGCATTCATTCTCGATGCAAGCCAAGCCTAGTTCACGCCGAATGCTTTCACAGCCCTCGTATGCAATACATGCCCAGAGCGTGGAAGCTACATCCTCATTAGACCAGTCATACGCCTCTCTTTTGCCACGTCATCACGCTCCCGGCCATACCCACGCCCAGAGAGCCGGATCAGGGGGGGCGGCTGATTGGTCCGGCAGGCACGTAGCTCCCACTGTAATCTCAACTTAAGGGTGAACAGAGTATAGATGGCGCACACTTTTGAAAAGGGTCTATTCAAGGGTTGCTGACGAGCTGTCGGTGGCTGCAATACAAATAGCAGAAGCGCATACTGCAATGTTCACTCGTCTCTGATCATATTCAAATAGCCTTTGTTCGTGCCATGGGCAACACTGGATCCCACCGCTGCCATCATAGTGTGGTCGAGACAGGTTAACGGCGACAAATGGTTTATTGCATACAATACGTAGTCTTGCGTGCTGTCGAGCTGTCGGGCTGGTGGCATCGATTACATGGTGGGCCCTGTCTGCTAACCCTCTTTCGTGTCTTTTTACTGGTGCTTGCCTCATGAGGTGCTGCGCTTGGCGGTGGGCTACGGTGCTGCCCACAGCAGTTCTAAATCGCTATAGTAAAAATTAAAAAAAACAGTTCTTTGTCTGTTTTGTAAGTGTAACTATTCTGTAACTATCATATTTCTGTAACTCTAAGTGTAATTTGTAACTATGTAGCAAACAGAAATGTTTTAGGCTGGCTTGACACAAAAAAGCTTTTTTCAAAATTTTGACATTGCCAGGCAAACACAATTTTAGAAGTTCCACGGTCTCAACCAACAAGCACGCCCCACCAAAGATTGAGGATTCATTTCCATCACCTGGCCATGGTCTGGCGAGCAGCTGAAATCTCGTTACATCTTGAAGTCGCGATAGCTGCAATTGCAGTCTCTCGAGTTCACGAGCAGCAACAGCTGAAATAGCGACATGCTATTGTTGCTATGATCAACTTCAAACATACATGTAGTTCATGCTGTATAACCCAAACGTTTGGACTGATAACATGCAGCTATGCCTATATCCTTTGCTGACGCACCTGGAACCATACATTACAAAACCAGAAAAATAAAGCAATCAATTTTTTTGTCAATTAACCTTCAGACCCTGCAGCGATAATGAAATTAATGTACAAGCATACACAGATTCATTAAAAATATGTTTGATAGCTAGAATGAATTGCTATATTTTTATTGTAAATGTCCCATTCTTGAAACCACATCAAACGCAGTCATTGAAATGTGACAGAGGCATCTTGAGGCATTTGGGATGCGAGTCACCTCACCACGGCAATTGCTAACCTGGCTGCAAGCATGCCAGTTGTCTGTGTCACCAAATACTTCACCAGGAAAGATATATTTGTCTCTATTCATTTAAGCCAGTGCACCCAAGTGCCAAATGTGGCTCTCCTAGCGGTGTAGACAAAACGCATCTGAGAGAATGCATGAGGATCACACCGTCGGCATTGTAGAGCAGTCACGCCACACCAAGGGAGAGCGCTGCCGTGGGCACACCGAGAAACCGGGCTTGCCGAGACAATAGAAACAACTTCCTCGACTATTGCTCAGGTGTCCGCACTATAGATGGCAACAGTCATCTATTGTTGTCATCAATCGTCCCAATAGACAGATAACACTAAGCGTTCCACGCATACGTGACACCGCCATAGCTTCAGTTCACAGGAGGCAGGCGACAGTGCACGAGACGGCTCGTGTCGTCTCGTCACGCGCAAAGCTCCAGCGGGGTTCTGCCACATGCAGAAATACCAAAGTTTCTTTGATGCATTGCGGCAGCGGCAGCTTAACGAAACTGGCTGGTGAGATCGGACTATTCAAAGGTAGAAACCCTGAGGCTTCTGTGCATCCTGTCATTCCAACCACGCAAAGCCTATTCGTGCCAAGGCCATTAGATTTTCATGGAGCGAGATATTTTCATAGTAAAGTATTTGGTGTCACCATGCCACAACCTGGCGGTTTTCAACACCCATGGCCTATATAATTCCTGTTCACTTTCAAAGAAGTCTGCTACATCTGAAATATGACAGTGTGAAAAGATGGATGGAGAAGGAAGTCAAAATAAAGGAGAGGTGAAGCAAAGTAACTGACCGAATCGTCCTGGGCGAGCCAAAGCAGTACACGTGTCTGTGCGGAGCGCGGGCTGGTGTGGTGTGTTGCCTAACCCATGGGTCCTTTAAAGGAAACCTAGCCCGGGCTTGGCTCAACTGCCAAGACCTCAGTTTCATCAGACACGGGCACACATAGCACAGCCAGGCGTGCAGTGGGTTTAAACCAACGAGGTAGTGGGGCTTAGTGCGATAAACCGGGGTTCCGGTCTGCACTCGAAAGTGACCCACTACAGGCCGCTGCCATTGTACGCAAAACTGACTACTCGTCACGTCACTAAGCCAAATATGCGACTGTCACAGGAAAGATGGCAACGTCCAGGCAGCGGCTGGCCCCAGCTGTGCCGGAGCATCGGCCGGAGCTTGTCGGATGCGTTGTTCGTTGTCGTTGGTCTGAACGAGTTGATTTCAGATGCGGGAACCGTCCCATGAAGCTGGTCCAAAGCGACTCAAAGTTCAGCGTGGTCTTTCACCTAGGTATAACGTGGAAATACGAAGGAACGGTGTGGATTTCGCTGGTGATTGACGCGGATCTTGCTGATATTGCCACGAAAGAGACAATCGGCCCTGCGTTGCTCGGACCTCGGATTGATTCGGAAGTCGCAAGGATAAACTTTAACGCGACGTTTTTGTACTCTCGTTGACCATCGGAACCTTTGAGGTCGCAGTGAAGTGTGTGTAATGTAGTTGAATACACAGTTTAGCAACGGGAATTGCGTGAGTCGTGCTTGGCAGTGTGTAATCGTGGTGCCGCTTCGTTCAAA
Source organism: Ixodes persulcatus (assembly GCA_013358835.2). Classification (NCBI taxonomy): domain Eukaryota; kingdom Metazoa; phylum Arthropoda; class Arachnida; order Ixodida; family Ixodidae; genus Ixodes; species Ixodes persulcatus. The sequence goes on along the minus strand of JABSTQ010011472.1, from coordinate 549,555 downwards.
CGACCGGAGACTCACTTCGGTTGTGCGGCGCACCGGAGAACTTGTAATTCCCGTGCTGTGCTAGGTGATGCTGTGCTTTTTCCGAAGTTGTTCCGGTGGACGCGTGCTTTTTCATGAAGCACAGGTGTGCGGAGCACCGAAGAGCTGTTTTCAAGCTTTTAGTTCTTGTGCCGTGCTAGGCGATGCTGTGCTGCTTCCTAAAATTGTCCTTGCGTAGACGTGCACTTTCACGGAGCACAAGTGCTGCAGTTGATATTGAATCCGCTGGTCTGCTGCACGTTTCGTCGACACATTCGTTGCATCAACACTCGTTACGCGAATCGCAAGTGTGAATGGGCATTTGATCTCGCGGGCATCACAGAGGCGCGTGTACTTACCCAGCCCACCCGTTCACGCCGCTTCGCGGCGACAGCCTGCAGCGGCTCTTATCAGAAAAGTGTTCCCACATCAATTTCAGTTCAGTTCGTCCACAGCTGTCGTCAAAACCCCGAAGAAGTTGACTTATTCGGACAGAATTCCACTAAAGCAATGCATCTTCTTTACTAGTCAGGATAAACTCTTTTGTGTCTGTTTTGTTATATTGTCTCGGATGCTTGGTCCAGTTCTTGTATCAATCTTTACTATTCAGGAAAGTTCCAGGCCATGCTCGGCTGTCATCGTATGTTCTTTTGGAGGTGATTGGGTATTTTACCCTTAGCCCTTCACTTTGTGTGGACCCCGGCGGATCCTCAGCCGAGTTGCTCGACAACCGGACAAGGGTGGCGTGCTTTCCCGTGTCTTAGGCCTCATTCACATAGCCGTCGCCTCTCCCACCCCGGCACCGTCACGGGAGTTCACGGGAGCACGCCGGGACGAGGACGCGACGGCAGGGTGTCCGAACAGGCCGCGCAAGCAAAGCGACGGAGGCCTCGACGGCAGGATTGGATTGGATCGAATTGCTTATTCATTCAACTTAAATTACAAAATAAAGAGATATTTGTGCCTAAACAGTAGTGCGCACGTTTCTTTTTTTTTTTTTTTGTAAATTAAAGATTTGCGTCTGCTACCAGCAATTCCCGGCGAAAAGGAACAAGAAAAACAACGCAACAAGCGTTGGCTCACTGTTGGCAACCGAACGATGAAAAATCTTCCAAACTTAGCGAAACTTTTCTATTTTGTGATTGGTCGGTTTTCGATGGGGGCGGGACTCCGTCATCTGCCAAGACGCCTGGACGCCGGTGCCGTAGGAACAGCTCCCTACGTCGCCCGGCACCCGACGGGGCTCAGCTTTCCGTCGAAAACCGGGCCGAAAATCCTCGCCCCTGACGGGAACGCCCCTCGCGACGGTGACGGGATGGGAGAAACGACGGCTGTGTGAATGAGGCCTAACACCCCCGGCGAGCCGTAAACCAAGTCCAATCCCGAGCCCGGCAGAAAAACCGCAAGACGAGCGAGTGCCACAAGAGCGAACGCCGCAAATACATCACGAAGAACCTGATATCTGTGTCAGTTGCTGCTACCAGGAAGGACAACCGGAATTCGGTCTCCTGCCAGAAAAAACGAACCGGACTAAGCCAACGATGACTAACCCGTAGCAGCAAACTGCGTCCGCTCCTACCATTGTTTGCATGCCCGTCGCACCTCGCACTCCGACGCCCTTTCACGGCAAGGTGTATGAAGACGTCGAGGACTGGATTGAACAATACAGTCCTCGACGAGGGACAACGAGAGAGGACCGAATGCCTGATTTGGTCCAAGACACGGCCCCAACGGGAGCATCACCGCCTTTGTGGAGGATGTTTTGCACCTGATCAAGCGCCCGCGCCGCCCCTCATGCTACAGAAGACAAGAAGCTTAGAATCCTCATGTCCCTCATGTGAGGAACAACATCTTTGGCAGCCTTGTCCGCAGCCATCCGACAAAAGTCGAAGGGTTCATCACCAAAATTCCAACGTTGAACGTGCACTGCACGCCCGAGCTCGTCACTATCATCAACTCCCCACCGTCTAGACACTAGGGTCGTCCAGCTGCAACTTCGAGGTCAGCCTCCCAGGCATCCGCGAGATCATACACAATGATGTCTGGGAGGAGATTAGGAATCTACTTCCTGTCACCAGTTGCCCGGCTTTAATTGAGACTGCCAAGATTGTTCGGGAAGAAGTTCTACAGGCATTTCAACCGGAGACGTTTGCGAGCGATGCGGCATCAGACGAACCGAAAGTGACTTACGCCGCAATGGCACAACGACGGCCACCGGCTGCCCATTAGTAGGCCATTTCAACGGGACACCACAACGCCGCAGTATTCCCGACGTCGGGAAGAACCAGTGTAGGTCCGCACTGAACAAAGTAGACCGAGGATGGTGGAGGTTTTGCGAACGGCCGACAGACGACCACTTTGCTAACACTACGTGAGCCGACCATGTCTACCGGGGGTGCCTGTACCAATGAATGGGCTTGCGAGGGTTCGTGCCGAACGACCCTTGACCATGTATCAAGGAGCAACTGTGGGACATTGAGGAGTATCTTTGGCAGCCTCTCTCCCTGGTGCCGGCACTACCCCGAAGATCCCGGTCCCTATTACCTCGACGGGAGGTAAGCATGACACATGCTTCTACACTAAGCCCGACACATGCATGACAGATGCTTCTACAATACATGCCCGAACTTGCTACATTGACGCAGAAAACTGCCAGGAAAATTTGTGGATTAAAAGCCAGCCCTGCAGATTCAGTGCATCAGATGTCAGTGGCGGCACATGACGTATGATCACAAGATGGCATCAGTCAGTCAAAGTCGCCACACGACCAAACTGAACTCCGACGTGCCAGGAGCGTCACCCGACAACAAGGAGCACAGGTACTACGGCTGAACGTCTGACACAAGACTGTCACAGAAAGAACTCGTTAAGAAACCGTTTGATAAGAATAAATAATTATTTAATCAAATGGAAATAAACATGTTTGATATGCTAACCAAGTATGCATAATATTCACACTCCAGCCTTTACGCCTTCGCAGTCTACACACCAAGAATTGTGTTCACTGCATGCGGTGGAGCTTTCGATGACACTCGCATCTTTGACCCCCCAATATTAATAAATGGGACAAACCAGACTGGCAAACTTGTTTCATGGGGCTGTACTTTTTCCACCTCTCCTCAACATGTGGTGCATCCAAAAACAAACTCCAGTGATGTGAAAATGTTATTTAGTCATTTATTTCCTTCAAGAACCCCTGTAGGCATCGCAGAGAGGGTGTTTATAACTATACACAGATTATAATACCATCATAACACACTGACATTAATGAGCACAACACGGGTCCAGCTACTGAAGATAAATATTACACCTGTAAGAAATAATTATTGCTGTAACCTGTTAATTACAAAAACGAACACACCTCTGAGCATCTAGTTCAATAGTATGTGTTGATGCATTGTCATATAGCAGGACATTTCATATTCATATAACACAATAGACCCTTTGCAAAACCCCATCAAGCAACATTCACTGTCATCATTTTTTTGTTCGGCATAAAGCATGTGAATGGGCCCCAGTTCACGTCGAACGCTAATGCAGCATTCGAGTCCAATAGGCGCTGAGACGAGTTCACAATGATTGCTTACATAACATCCTTGACGAACAAATGCCCAAAGTATGAAGGCCTTGGGTAATAGACATATTGCTAAATTACCCAAGCATCAAGGAGAATGCGGGGATTGGTGTTCCACGCGCCACACGCGCACGCCTTACCCGTATTACCCGTATAAAAGATTCGAAGTAAATAATCAAAATAAAGCGCTGGCGAACGCGTGTGCAAGATGCCATTTGTTTAGGTATTTGCTTTAGAAAAGTTACCGCTGATTCACACCTTTAATTCACACTGGAAGCGGACCCGCGTTCGCAAAGCGGTTGCGAACGTGGTTGTATAAAAATCCAGTACAATTGCATGCGCACTCGATGACATCAAGTGCGCGTGCACTTGATGTCATCGAACTGGATCTTTACACCATCGCGTTCGCAACCGCTTTGCGAACGCGGATCCGCTTCCAGTGTGAATGAGAGGTTACTGCTGCTGAGGCGAGCACATGCGGCGCGTGGAACACCAATCCCTGCATTCTTCTTGATGCTTGGATAATTCAGCAAGAGGTCTATTAGCGTAGTAGCTACTGTAACTCATTTCATCACATCGCCGAACGGCGAAGGCTACAGTCTCAGTGAGCCAATATGCACGTTGGAAGAGGCACACGACAACACATCATCAGAGTGTTCTTCTGCAGAGATTTGTCACCTCTCTTCACTCAGTCTCTCGATTGGCTCTGGAGGGCTGCGGCAGTTGCCCTTTACCAAGTTACGAAGAAACGAAGTACAGGCGACCCACACTTTTGAAAAAAAAAGTCTCTTGAAGAGACTGAAAGGAATGGTAGTCATTATTGTGCAACAAGTCTGCTTTTCGAGGAAAGGATGAACACAAATACGAGTCCTCTTGTCCAGGTAATTAGAACAAGTAAATAATTGACCGACTAATACAATGCACTCTTAATGAAAAACATTTTTGCTGCAATAAATCCTATGAAAAATAAACATGTGCAGTTAATCTTCTATTTCCAAGTTGCATTAAATTTAATTATTGTTGATATGTGCGGTGCGATCTGCAGACCTCTAAAGAAGGGGGCTGCATTTTTTTAAAGATTCTAGATGTTGGAATGATGGATTAGACAACCATGTAAATGGAGTTTGATCATACACATGAAGGTTACTGTGGGCTTTTGATACCGATCGGCATGGTCAAGAGTCTACCAATTTCTAAGGGGCGTAGGATGCAGTATTTTGTGCACTGATCAATAAAAAAATGTGAAGACTTGCTAACTGTGTTCTGAGTTCAAAGGGGATAAATGAACTGTTTTATGGACGTTAGAAATTAAATTTTTCCGAATGATTGGTTCGAATGCTTTGTAAGTGTTCGCGTGCACGTCACTTAAGCAAACGCCAAATTTTCACTTTAAAAAAAAGGTCTGCAATCAAATGCAAGCTACTGCAATGAAAGCACGTTACATCAATATCTTGAGAAGTGCCGATTTGTAGAATCGTCGATTAGGACAATAGGTTAAAGATCGCAGGAGCTTCCTCGCTAAAAGTTGCTGTGATTATGTGCTTACCTAGGGCTGAAAAAACTTCCTCTAGGCCCTACGTGCGACGCATATATTTCGCATCGATTCTGAGACACTCCAACGTTCAAACAAAGCTAAGAGAATGCGAAAATTTCATGCTAAAAGCCCTAAAAGTTCTATCGATCCACGAACACATTCGGGAATTCGAGCACCGGTACGGCAGTACGTCTGATGCTGCCTCACAGGTGTTAATATCCAGATGATCCAGAGCGATCTTGCGCAAAAAAGGTATAAAGTGACATTCCTTCACATCTTCACATTATACCCGCGTCAGAGAGCACGAAGCCCGAAATCGACGGAAAGCAGTGGCACATCACGATCGTCATGGGTACCGCGCACCGAACAAACTCGCATCCGCCAGGTCTGGGCGCTGCCATCTTTCCGATGACGCGTGATGAATAGTCAATTTTGCGTAAAACATGGCGGCAACCGGGGGGGGGGGGGCCACTTTCGAACTTCCGGTTTGTCACTCTAAGCCCCTCTACCTCGTTGGTCTGAACCCACGCTGGGCTCGGGGCTCATGTTGATTGGTGACGTCACTCTCCAAACATCCACAAGCACACAAGTCTCATGTGGCGATGCAACCCTGTAAAAAGGCATTCAGTACATGAAGTAGATTCTGATCAATCAAAGCGAAAGATACACTTCATCTGAAAAAATATAAAAATGATGGCACAGCTCGGACATATGATGGATGCCCAAGTGCAGTTCTCTGTCAAGTCCAATGTATTTTACATGCTCCGAGTGAACTAATAGTGATCATAGATGAACTCACAACTACAAAGTAAAATGGGCCCAAAATACCGAAAGCCGAGCTAAAGTATGCACGACTTTCTTAACCGAAATACCTAATAATGTTTTTGTTTCCCTTGTTTTTCTAATTACGTGTGACACCTATTTTTTAGCTACTAATAGAATGTCCTCATGTGAAACGTATAACTTCATGCTATATCTGGGTTGATCCTCCTCTACAGCGTGCTGGCTAGCTCAAAAGGAAATCAGGTGGTCACATCTTCGTCAGAAAAAAAATAATTGTTAAGGCTAGTGCAGCCTTAGCAAAGCTTTTTCTTGAGACTTCCTTAGGTAGACCAAGTGGGTTACTTTCGAACAAACCAGCCAGTAAACAGATTATGGACAAACAGAATCAAGATTAGACATTCCACTGAAACGACTAGCCAAGTGAAATCCCCAATTAGCTGAATTCTCAGGCGGTCGTAACCTGCCAACTCGATAGCCTCTACTAAAAACTCCTTTTTTTGCATCAGTTGCCAAAGTAAACGTGAAACACATGCACTATAAAGACAGGCATTGTACGATGGTTCCTACATCATTCGTAGATGGCGTCCTACGACACTGTGACATGGTCCGTCCCGATGTCACATTGTGGTGAACTGGCCGAAGCAAGCAGAAATATCAACCGCATATTTTGTTCATTCCACTGCAGTGTCAGCTGGATGCAGTTTGAATGTTATCATGTTCTGCGAAGTTACTACGAGCGCCATGAGTGGCAAGGAAGATGTTGTGATATCACCATCTCAACTACAAACAAACAGAGCATTGCAACAACGACAATGATGCCGAGAAGCGGTGCTAAAATGCTGAAAGGTTGTGCATGCTTTGGTTTTGCTGCATAATTGGTTTGGTTTCAAAGTTCAAAAGGTGAAGAGGAATAGCAATGGCCAGGGCCCTCTAGGGTAACAACCGCTACGAAGTCACGTAAGCAGCGTTGGAAGGTGTTAGCTGTGCCGGGGCTCACGTTTCGTAATAACGCACTGTGCCTGTTGTCAGGCGCCCGTCACTATATACCTCGAGCAGTGCGAGAAAGATGTGGGTAGTTAAGCAGTGAGAGCAACTCAAGGAGCACCAAAAGAGGACCTGGAAGGATACATGGGCTGATCCAGCTTTCACACCAGAGGGCCTTAGCCAAGCTGGGCTTTGAGAGAAGCCTCAGCAGAATGCACGAAGGGGGACCAGGCTGGCCTTCCTTAATTTCCGTCACAAAAGGTGCCTACCGCACACTATTGAGTATACAAGAGGTAAAATTTGGGACGCAGTCTTTCCTCAAAATGAGCTTCAGTCGCTTTTCATGATCTTGTGTGTTCCTTAGGGTCTCGTGAAATGACAGTCCCGGCACGTTCTTACTCACAGGTACCACAACAAGTGCCAAGAACAGCACAAGGAATACAAGAACGCACGAGTGAGGTTTATTCTCGTCGTTCACTTTTTCTGCTTTGTATAGGGAAGCGACGCACCCTTGTGGTGATAGCTGGCGACCGGCAATTGAGCAGGCATTATCAGTATACAGGAGGCTATGCTCCATGACACCTATCCAGGCAGGTCAGTCATGAAGAGCTTGGCAAACACCATCTTCTGGTGTTTTCTCAGCTTCTGGTGTTGACAAAGACATTTAAGACCATGTAAGAAGGTGCAAGACATGTGCCCGGTCCTGTTAAATACCTCTGGTGTAGGTTCGGGTCAGCTGGTTGAAAACCAAGCAACGCTGAACATGGCCTATATTATGCCGTACTGTTGGAGAGTTACATAATGCTGATCGTGGTCCACATACGCACAAAGCGGATAGAAGCATTGACCGAGACCACAGTGGGAGCCCAGTGCGACATCTTTGGTCGACTTGGACAGCCAAGGGCACTTGTGTTGACAACGAACCCAGATTAATAGTACTGTTTTCAAACAGTTTTTGCAACGGTCATGTACAGCACCCCACCACCACTTTGTATCACCCGCAGTTCATTAGGTTATCCGAGCATGCGATGAGTAGAGTCAAGGGGGGGGGGGGGGCATTCACGAGGTTCAGCCTTGCAGTCTTAGAATTAGAGTTGCAAGCACTTCCCCACTGTTGTTGAAGTTCCGCCGCTACAGAACCTCAGCAGAAGATTGGAAGCACTCTTCTGAACTGTTATTCGGCTACCGCATCTGATCCCAGGCTGATTTTTGTCTAAATGCATTTGGACTCGTCCCCACACGAGGGAGGCAACCATCCTTTTGTATTGAAACAGACTGTGTGGGCGCGCAGTTTGGGCCTATGCTGGATTCCTGAAGTTGTCTGCTCACTTTATGGTATACGAATGACAACATTAGGCACCCCTAGAGGATAGCACTAACAGCATGCGGATCAGCTCTGGACACGGCTTCCGGACAAGTGGACCGGCCTGCCTGTTGTAATTCTTTTGACGGAGAGGCAACAATGTTGGTGGTTCGGTGGTTCAACAATCAGGCTGCTCAAAAAGGGCCGGTAGAGTGGCCAGGTGATGGGGTACCCTGACGGGAGACGAGTAGTGGCCGGTGTTCAGAGTCAGCGCGGACCCTGCTGGCGACAAAGCGGAGGTGATTGACTTTTAGGTTTAGGTTTAATTAATTATAGAGCAGAATATCAGAACTGAAAAACAAGAACGGCAAAAGAGGCGCGAGCTCAGGCTCGAGTTTGCGCTCACAATAGCACAAATAGTGTTCGTGACGACGCAACAAACTAGTAAAAGTAAATTATTACATTCTCCCTTCTTTATTTATTTTTTAAACAAAACCTCAAGAAAGACATTAAGGGGGTACAGGATTGTAACTTGAAATATCCCCGGAACACTTCGAAATGGGTGAAATATGATCCATGATATCCGTAAACGATAATCACACGCTTGCATTTTCAGCAGATGGCTATATTTTTCGTTCTAACCGGCGGAGTATGGTGAGCGCTTCAAAAGCAGTCATCGAGTCCTAGCGATGCGTTTCGGGATATTTGCCCGTGACGTCACGCTCGCAACGTTGTGGGCCCATACAAGGCCAAGGGTGCGGTAATTATGATCGTCGTCACTAGGTGGCGCCAGATTTATCGTCAGCGCGTTACAATGCTGCCAAGTGGGAATGCCCGAGGTATGGTGTACTAGACCTCAGAGGTGCGCCAAGCGTCGCTCGCTCCCGCACGCCTCCATCGGACACGCCGCACCGTGGCGTAATCCTGATGGGCCCGTTATGTGAGACATTCCGACGAAGCTCGGCCCCCCAACTACCAGGTAATATTGGGAAATCGTTTTATTCATTTTAAATTTGCTTTTCTTGCGTTTACGGATGAAAGACTGATGTTTGTGAGCTGCGGTCATAAAGGAGACCACGTCTACATAAAGAAAGAGGCACTAAAATTTCGCTTCCGTACCCTTTAAAGCAGAACAAAAACCTATAGCTGCTCTCCTTTTCTTAATATATCTTTTTTTAACATTAGCTACAGGGAGACTGCAATAATAAAAACATTAGAAGACGACACTTATCTTCCAATACACACAAGCAGACAATGAGAAATGATATTGAGAAAACTTCATATCTGTGAAAAGTTAGTCATATTTGAGATAGTTGCAGTCGGAAATAAATGTCGGCTTAACGGCTGCTGTTGAGGTCACAGGTGTTTACGATGAAAACCTTTTCTTAGAAGAAAACACCGAAAGAAGAACAATTAATATCACAGCATTGCGATCCACCGAAAGCACTCGTCGTGAACGGAGAAGATGCCAGCTCCTCGCGTAAGGGCAGCCGTCGATGAAGCTTCGTGGCTCGTGCTGGTGTACACTGGTTCTTCGCCATAGAATCTCGAGCGAGGAGGCCAATGAAGGCAGCGGCCGTCTTGTAAACGCCACCTTCTTGGAAGGCCGGAGCTGGGCGGCCATCTTGCGCGCTGACTATATTCCATTCACCCCTAAGCTGAGACTGCTGTGGAAGCTATGTCATCAATAGACCAGTCATACATCCCTCTTTCGCCACGTGATCACGCTCCCGCTCATACCCACACGCTGAGGACTGGGTCAGGTGATGAAAGGGAGGCGGCTGATTAGTTCGGCGGGCACGTAGTTCCCACTGCAGTGTCAGCTTAGGGGTGCAAGTAGTATAGGGCAGCATGTTTCAATGCAATGAAATTCCTGTAAAGTCGAAAACTGGGTACAGCAGAGCGACCGGCTAAAGGGAAAAGATCAGACGGTTTGCAAGGCCACATCTTGCAAGGCAGACTTGTAAACTGAGCGATCACAATCGAGCGTTGGAACACTTTGAAGAACATCAGGGGCTTATTTACGGCCCTCAAAGAACTGAAGGAACACAAGCGTTGGGACAGTGCAAAGAATTTCAGAAGCTTATATAATGCCCTAAAAAAAAACTGAACGAGCACGAGCGCAAGAACGTCGTGAAAAACCGCAGGGGCTCTTTTTCTGCCCAGGAAACGGGATGGACCGACAGGCTCGGCCGACGCACCAAAACGTAGTAGCGGCCGACGCACCAAAATATAGTGGTAGCTGACGCACAGAAATGTAATGGTAGCTGACGCACCAAAATGTAGTGATTCTCTGGTGGAGCGGCGACGATGTTGGTGGTTCGACGATTATAGGCTGCTACTTTGCAGCAGGAGACATCCAGGAAGGGCCGGTAGAGCAGCAGGGCTAGGGGTGCCCTGACGGGATACGAGGCAGAGGTAATTGACCTTTAGGTTTAGGTTTAATAAATAATAAAGCGGAACATCAAAAATGAACACACAAACAGCGAGAGGCGCGAGTTCGGGCTCGAGCTGGTGCTTGTAACAGCACAAATAGCGCCCGTAACGACGCAAACAATCTCGTAAAAGGCAGTTACTACGCTGCCACAGAACTGTAATTCGCTACTGAATTGGAAAGTTCACGCACTACGTACTACGTACCGCCAGGAGATCACAACCACGACGGGTGCAGCTCAGAAATTCAACCAGTCCGAGATTGAGGAAAACAGTACGGACGACACAGGCGGTCACCCCCCTGTCCGGAGGCCCTATTCCCAAGCGTCTATCGTCTCCTCAAGATCCTATCGACTCTGCCCGTAACAACAGCGGAAGTTGAGCGCTCGGTTTTTTCATTACGACGGTTGAAAACATACCTGTGAGTGTCCACTTCGAATGAGCGACCGCTCGGTCTAGCACTTTTGAATGTTCACCGAGACATCGAAGTTCAAGCGGAGGACGTCCTGGATATATTTTGCCGTGAACGCAGGCGGCTGCGTCTTGATGTGTAGGCGCTTGGCATCAATGAGATGATCAAGGGAGCCTGTAAATTGCTTTCCGAAATAACTAGCCACAGTTACTTTTTACTCGTGGTAATTTCTAGCCGAAACCACGTAAATCTGATCAGTACTCAAGGTTTGCGCGAGCGCAGCGCCACCCGTCGCTTATAGTGCAATTGTTTTTACAATTCATTTAGTGTTACTTACATCACTGACATTGTTTTATATTTTCACCATGTGTTTGTTTTATTATGTTTTCTTTGGTTTGACTGAACTGTGTATTCTAGTGAGGATAGAAATATATTACTTGGCCTTGAAATAACCATCCTCCACCCCACAAATGTTTCGAAATATCCGTCCTCTATATATCTGAGATCAAATTCCGCATCCCATCAAATAAACACGAACGAAGAAATATTGACTGTTTCATTTATTTGAGCATTTTCTGCCCCACAAACACTTTTCCGGAGAGCATATAAGTTGGAGATAGTCCGCACTCCAACTTTGCTCCATCCCCCGTTCAAAACCGACTGCGTGAGCAGGGGAGCGAGTGGGACCTCCAGGGGGGGGGGGGGGGGGGGGGGGTAATGTTGGCATTTCGGGGGGGGGGGGAGGAAAGGTTTCAACCCCCCCCCCCCCGCCTATGCCATAGGTGTGTATGCTTAGACATCCGGAATTTAATCAGCCTCAATGGGCCTTTGGTGTTGTGATGATGTGGATTTTAGGAAGCGACCGCGAAGTGGAAAAAAAGTGGGTAGACTTAAAATGAACGAAAACGAAAACGCGGGAGTGAAGGCACGAGACTGAGAAGGATGAAACGACACTGGCGGATCGGTATGCTGAGGCATGGTTCCGGTAAAGGACTGTGGGGACGACACCCAGGCAGGTCAAGACCGCCGTCGCTACCAGTTGGACACCACTAAAAGCATGGACATAATGGCTGCGCCCAAAATGACTCTGTAGATATCTGTATATTCTTCTTATTGCGAGTTATGTTCCTCTTGTTTCACATACACCGTTTTCCGAATTCCGTGTCCTCATCATTTACCATCATCATCTTCACAATTCTGGCGTCCGCGACAGGACACACTTTAACATCCAGAGAGCCGAATTCCGGTGCGATGGCGTTTGGACATTGAGCTAGAGAAGGTAATCGCCTTAAGAAATGACTTAGGACTTCAGGGTGCAAGACTTAAGGAATGGCTGGCAGGACGTCTAGAGTTTGCCAAAGATGAGCTGCAGGAAGTCGAAGTGTGGCACAGATTCCAGCGCAAGCGGCCTCTTAAAACTTGGACAGAGGAGAAACTACTAGAAGTTGATATGGAAGTAGAGGAATTCACGGAAGTTGCAAAGCATGAGAAAAAGTGCAGGGATCTGCAAGGAATGGTCAGGTTGTTGGAATCTACCGAAGATGAAACTAAAACCGCTAGTTGTGCATTAAATGAGCTTGCACAAGGCTCAGATGTCCTACTGGAGAGTGAGCCAGATGTGAAATTCAAGAGGACCAGGACAGGTCAAGTTACGAATGAGATGGTGATGAAAACGACTGTAGGACTTGCAGCGATGAAAAAGGAAATCAAGGAGGACAAGAAGGGCCGGTATACCCGGGATGGAACAGTTATCATGTCGACAACTGGGAGGACCTGTGATATTTTCCGTGGAGAAGAAGCCAGAGTGGCAAGAAACGGAACGGAGCCTTGAGAGAAGGGGTAAAAGCTGGGGAGGGACGGGAAAGTAATGGAAAGGCTGAGTTGCTGGCCAGTTTTGATTTTCAAGAGATGGCCAGTGATAGAAACCCAGAAGATAGCAGCGGCACACAAGTTGCTGTAAAGATAAAGAAGCGTAGAAGGAAGAAAGTCACTAGAAGCAGATCTGTAGCGAAAACAAGTCTATCGAGAAACTTGTTCAACTACAAGGTGAAGGGAAAGCTTCGAGGAAGAGGTGACTTCCACCGTAGCTGACATCTGAGAAAGAGTCGAGTCTCTCACGACGCAGCTCTTGTGAAGCGGTCTTGGCACAGGCAGACTGTTCGGCGAGCACAGCGAACAAGGGATCATAACGCTCCTGCGGTCAACTCCTCAGCGTTGAGAAGTTCCAGAATGTCTGCTCAGCGCCACAGCGGAAAGCCTGTTTGCGTCAAGAGGATCATCGTTCGAAGACGCAGACTGTTGACAATGATGCACAGAGCTTCAAAGAACAGGGTACACACTTTGAGAAGCGAAGTGCATGTTGCTATTGATTCGAGACAGCATCAGGAGGACAATCATACACACGACCGTGGGTCACTTGATGTGGAAACGCCTCCGATGTTCCATGCGTGTCCAGTGCCCCGGACAACAATTGATGCAGGTTAGACTAATTTGTTTTATTTTTGGTTGAGCACATGAAACGAACATTGTGTGCGTGTGCGTGCGCGCGTGTGTGTGTGTGTGTGCGTGCGTGCGTGCGTGCGTGCGTGCGTGCGTGCGTGCGTGCGTGCGTGCGTGTGTATGCGTTCGTGCGTGCGTGCGTGCGTGCGTGTGCGTGCGTGCGTGCGCGCGCGTGTGTGTGTGTGTGTGTGCGTGTGTGTGTGTGTGTGTGTGTGTGTGTGTGTGTGTGTTGTAAACTGTTTTCTTGTTTTGAGTCCTTAACTGCAACTGTGGTGTTCTTTATTTTTGGGGTTGTCTGGCAATACGCAAGAGCATACTGTAGAGATTCGATTGGAAAGGAAATAAGTGAAGTCGTCCAGGGTTCGATTTTAAGCGAATTTGCTTTTAAACTGGTAAGTTTATTAGGTGAATGAGTGAGGTTCTAAGCGCATAGGTTTTCAGCCGAGTTGGAAAGTGTGTATAGTAGAATTTGATTGTAGGAGTCCTGAAAGTTTTTGCAGCACGAAGTAAATTTCAATGTTTGAGCAACATAAATGCCGATATAGTTTGGATGTGAATGTGGTCGCAGTATGTTTAGGGTGGCTAGGGGCCAGTCAAGCTGTTTTTAAAGCTTTTTCCGCTAGTCACCTTTCAACTTTTTGTTGGAAAAATAAAGGAATTATTTATTATTAATATTTGTAATCCACAATTTTTCTAGATGTCGGATACTGAATTCGGGTCCTCGGTATGTTTTTGGGTTTAAATGTCCGTATAGCGAATGGATGTTGTTTAGACTTTAGCAGTGTTGGCAGTGTTCAATCAAATACTTTACTAGGGGGAATACGTTCCACTACGCTCATTTGCATTAGACAAATCGCCTACAGCGCCGAATCCAGCCCTGACGGTGTGGAGGTCCGCGTCAGTCGACACGTATGCGACTCAGGATGTCAGCGGCGGCCGCGGCAGTGTCGTCTTCGTAATTCTCCGCGCTTGCGCAGAGTCTTGTTTTTTTGGCAAATAAGCTATTATCATTATCAGTCGCAGACATTTAACGACTACGCGCTACGCTACGCCGGCGGTCGGTGCGCCAGTGCAAGCCAGTGTCTCGAGGTGTCAAACAACGTCAAATGTGTTGCGTGGTGTTTTCGTGTGATACTTTTTCGAAACGATGCACGAAAAGACTCGCCAATTATGTGCATTTTGCCGTTTTGCGTTCAAGAGACACTCTGTTATTTTCTGTATTGCGTATGTTATTTCAGTGATGTGCGCCACTAGTATGGTGTAGTTTTGGAATTTGTATCCTATAAGCGAGGAAACACTATTGTTCTTTCTTTTAAGGCGGTCAAGTTGGTCAGTCAAGCATTTTGTCTTTAGTCTTAAGTCTTTATTTATTTGACTCTGGAGAGCCGCGGTACCGCGGAAAGGCAGCAGCCCGTACCATGGAGGCCCGCGGTGCCGCGTCTAGTGAACATGATAATGTGATCAGTATATACATGTATGATGACGACGACATGGATTGTTGGTATTGGGGAGGATGGCAGTCCGATTCATGGGCGTACCAACCGGGGGGGGAGAGGGGGGCGCTTGCCCCCCCAGTTGTCAGAGTGGGGGGGCAAGGCATGTGTTTTGCCCCCCCCCCCCCCCCCCTGAAACAGCCGCCACTGGGCAGGGCAAACACTGGCCGGCAGCGCCCAAGGAATACCAAGGGCACCGCCCTCCGCGGGAGCATATTGTTAACGCGCAGGCGATACACACCCTAGCAACGGCGCTCACGCCAGATTGGCTAGTTCGTGAAGATAGGCGCAGCCGCCGTCAACATTACAATCAGAGTTTCCGAAGCGGCAGCGTAGCTTAGTGATAAGATGTCGGCCTCATACGTAGCGGACCAGGGTTCGATCCACAGTGTGGGCTTACTTCTTCTCTTTTTTTTTTCTCGAACATTTTGTTTTGTGGAGGCATTTTACGATATTTGCGACATTTGATTTTTACGAGTAACACTGAAAAAATGAATGTTGTCGACGAAACTTCGCTGAACTAATTGGTATGGGACTTTATCTACGGAGGTGCATGGGGGACAGCGGGGCTTGGGTTGCCGGCTAGACGCCGTAAAGGGGCATGTACGGAGGGGGGGGGGGGGGGGAGCTAAGTGGGTTAAAAGTTTTATAATTAGCAGCCGCATACTGTCGCCGCGAAGCGGCGTGAACGCAGGCGGGGTGTGGGTTAAAGCTCTTCGAGTGATACACGCGCTGTCCGAATGCGAAATTTAAGTTCCCGCGCGTTGCCGAGCAGCCAATCCGGCGTGAGCGTCGTTGCTCGGGGGACTATCGCCTGCGCCGTAAAAATTAGTGATGGATCGAATCTGCCGAACTTCGGATTCGGAGAAGTTCGGCACATGCCGAAATTTTGAAGAAAAGGTCGGCAGAGATTTGGCCAAAATTCGGCAAATGTCTGCGCACGTGCGCGAACGCGACGGTGCCATGAATTGCAAATGGACGCCGCGCAGTCGTGCGGTTACTATCGTACAGTTTAGTACAACCAGCGGTTATGCGAGATGCGAAGTAGGCAACATGGTAACTGTGCATTTGTGAACCTTTGCGAGCGTGGTTGTCTTCAATATTTTCTGCATCAAGAACAGAAAATCGACCAGTAATTTACGCAGTCCACTGCGCAAGTGACAAATGATGTGGTACATTCTGGATAACGTGATTTTAATTTGACCTTTCCATTGATGCAACGAGGTAGTTGAAACATTGACTGACAACTGACAACTACGCTCAGTGTGCGCAGCCCACTGCCGTTAAACGGGGCAGAGTCACGAGAGCTGGCCAGGATGTTTGGGATGCAGCTGGCATCCTCGTCATAATGGATACATGTTTTCCCACTTCTCTTTTTTCCCCTTTTTATGTACTTTCCGTAGTGCGTGTATTCTGTACATATATCTCTGTTTTGTTTTTTCACATGTGGTGGCGAACTGGCAGGCCCTCTGCGTATGTGTTTTCACCTATCTGCCTAGCCCCGCACACCACATGGGCCCCTTCTACTATATGCAAATAAAATTATTATTATTATTATTATTATTATTATTATTATTATTATTATTATTATAACAATCCTGTTTTTGGCTCACAGGTAGTTTGTGTCAGAACAGAATAATATTGCTTTTTAGTTCGTGTTAGTTTGCGATTTTCATGCATCTGCATAAAACTAAACACAGAACTGTCATGCTCGACATTGCACATCCGGCATTCCTAATTGTTCCCATCTTCCTAAACGTCCGTGTGTGTGTCCTAACATCAGAAACCGGAATTTTAAAGGTTAAAAACGGCACGTTGCGAATATGGAACGCACACTTTCATGCAAACTTGACGTCAAGTGACTCAAATCGAAAACATGCATATTGTCACGAATGAAGGTGACGAGAAGACGAAGAGTGAACTGAAAAAAATAAAGGTTTATTAGGTGAACTTGTGCCAAACTGAAAATGACGAACGAGCGTCGAGGCAGCAGAAAAGCGGGCGGCGATTCGGCGGCGTAACAGAGAGCGAGAGCGAGACTGACTCGACAAGGTCGCGGGCAACTGCTTATCTACACTGCGTCACTATCTTGAAAGTTCGGCAAAGAAGGTTCGAGCGTCGCGCGCTCGGGGCGAGGATGAACTGGCACTTTTGAGAACAAGAAAGCAGGACGAAGGGTACGTCCGGTGCAAGGATGAACGCGAACCTTCTATACTTCGTTTCACCTTATGTCCGAGCGCGGACGATGCTATAAACCGAAGGGCCAATAAAACAGCGAAAAAAGCGCAACGTCATGGCGTGCTCTCTGCACTTGATAGGACTAGCCGGCGGAGGAGCAGTGCACAGAGAGACGGCGAATACCGGCTCCGGTTATTCCAATCAACTGCAGAGAGCACGCCATGACGTTGTGCCTCTTTCGCTGTGTGATTGGCCCTTCGACTCATAACATCGGCCGCGCTCGGACCTAAGCTGAAACGAAGTATAGAAGTCCGTGACCGAGCGTTGCTTTCTCGGCCCTGCGGGCGTCAATATTTACAATTATGTTATCTCTTCTGGTGAAGGCTCAGTGACTATTGCATTCGTTTTCGCGCACGGAACGGTGACTCCCAGAGAAAGTAAGAATGTAGTAATAGAACTTTTCCGAGAAGCATTCTGCGCACGCGCGTGCGCCCGATGCCAAGCGGCGGAAGTCGGCACGCAAAATCAAGGAAATTCGGAAGGAGGCTGGGGATCAGCGAGCAGAACACGTAATTTCAGCATATATATAGTTGTGTTACACAAAAAAAAAAAAGCGGACTGGAAAGAAAAACACGACGTTTAGTTGGACGCCACGGATGCCTCTCTTTAAAGTCGCGTTGGGCACGCGCCGCAGTTCAGAGAGTGAAGAAACTGGTAGCGTAGCTCCCGTTATCGATTGGTAGCGCAGGTAGGTCACTTTCTCGATTTTTAGTTCGTGCAGTTACCGCCTGGTGCCGTCGATATGTCGAAAACGTCTATTGCCTTTATTCTAACAATGTAAACCCACTTGCAGGAGTGTGTTGGTGAAGCCTCAAAACCAAAACTCTCGTAGCGTGATTCGTGACTGCGCCGGCTACTACCCAACCTCGTTGTCACGCCACTTTCTGCAAGCAGACACTAGTATTACCAGTAAACACACAAAAGCGACACCGATACAATTATCTTGTAGAATATCACATTTTTAGCAATAACTGTATCAATAGGCATATGTTTTTAAGTTAAAAAAAAAGAAAACATAAAACCTTTGTTCGTCAGAAAAAAAACTAAATATCAGCGTTAAGTCTGGTAACAGTGTATTTTTGCCGAATCTCTGCCGAATCTCTAGAAAAGTTCGGCTGCGCCGAATCCCAAGATTCGACAAAAGTTCGGCCCATCACTAGTAAAAATATGCGACCCGGGGGGGGGGGGGTGGTTTGCCCCCCCCCCCCCCCTCAAAAACAAGTTGGTACGCCACTGGTCCGATTCACAGAAGTCGAGATTTCGTGGAGGCGGGTCGAGCGGGTCAGCAGCGAGCCATGGGGATCTGGCGCGCCGTTCCATCGGTGGATGGAACTGTTGCGCACTGGGGTCCACTGGGGTCGAAGCATCAGGCTCCAAGGATGTGGTCCAGTCAAAGTAGCATCTGCCGCCTCCGAGGAATCGAGGCCCAGGGCTCAGATTGAGGCACCACCGTCGCCCGGTGTGTCATTCTCTCGACGTCATCATCGTTGTGTTCTTTATTTATACACGAATATATGTATAAAAAAAAGATCGATAAAAAGACACACAATCGAATGACCAGCGGCGTGCGCACCGGGCACTGCCTTTGAAGGAAAAAGCCAGCCTCAAAATCAAGAACCACCATCATCATCATCATCATTTACCGCCCAATAGCCGAGACCTCCCCGACGATATATGGCTCTCGCCAAGTCCTCAATTCAATGGGGGAAACGTAACGGCTGCGGTACGTCCAGCCATTCGACCCAGAAAACCTGTCCCCGCCGAGGCTATTGTATTTTCGAGGAGTGAAGTGTATTCGCCCTAGTAAAGTATTTGGCTCAACTTTGAGACTCCTGTGAGAATGCGGCTTGTTTTTCGCCCAATGAAGTAACAAGAAGTGGTCGTTTGGAAAACAAAATGTGTGTAGGGCTCAAGGTGACCAAATTCCAGTTGTAGCTTACTGGCACTAGACAGGCTTATTGAAATTGAGCTCTAAGATGCAATCGTGGGGTGAGGTGAGTACGCCACGGCTTAATACCTTTGCGTCGTACGCACAATATCCGGTGTTTCGGGAACCAAGGAAAGTGCCCCGGTCTTCAGTTTTGTATCGCTAGAAAATGAGAGTATCGTTACACTTGTGAAAAGTCAGACAATCGGAAACGCAAGCAGCGCATTCGCTAACAGCGTGATAGGATGAACTGAAGCTACTCAATCGAAACGGAAACGGAGTGGCCAACTAGTTCCCACAGTGCACTGCGTGGCATTTCGCCGCAATGGGGCGCTTCGAATTTTGGAAGAAGTCTATTGTGTGGCTGATTGGGATGGTACAGCCGTGTTATTCAAAGAAAACAATTGTATGAAAAGAGTCTTCAAGAAGACGATTAGGAGAGCTTCTGTTGTAAACTGTATAAGCCAGCATTTAATGGCAATCGATAGTGTAACAAAGAAGTTTTTGAGGTTGTAATCTGCAATTTGTTCTTTGAAAACGTGTAGGATGTTACCTATGTCACTGGTTGGAAGTGGCCTTTGCCATTGTGTAGTTTTGAACTAGCGGAAATGTGGGCGCATATGTACTCAGAGCGTGGTCTTTTTGTTTCATGTGAACCTTAGTTCATCTCTCGTAGTCACGTATGCACTGTAGCGATTTTTTAAAAAATTGTGTTGAGAAATGTTGTCGGTGGTTGGAAGTGACCGTGGCCATGGGCGTACCAACCAAGGGGGGGGGGGGGGCAAGGGAGGCGCTTGCCCCCCCCAGCTCTCAGAGTGGAGGGGCAAGGCATGTGTTTTGCCCCCCCCCCCCCCCCCCCTGAAACAGCTGCCACTGGGCAGGGCAAACTCTGGCCTGATGTGCCCAAGGCTTACCAAGGGCACCGCCCCCCGGCCCTAGGGGGGGAGGGGGGGGGGAGGAGGGGGTCTGGTTTACCCCCTTACTCAAAAACAAGTTGGTACGCCACTGACCGTGGCCATTGTGTGTATGTACTGGGGGCGTGGTCTTTGTGTTTCCTGTGAACCCTATGACTCTCTTTTATAGTCGGGTGTGAACTGTAGCGAACCTTCTGGCCGTGTGCAATTGGAGGGCGGTGTGGAGATGACGGGAAGTGTCCTGAATAAAATTTTAGGAGCTCTCTTTGAGACTTCTTGTGTTTGTCCCCTCGTTATAGCCTCCGTCTTGGGTTTTAAAAATGTTAAACATTTCAATGTGGAATATGCGAGAAAAAATAGGTGAGGCAAAACAAGAGTGTTGACAATCACGCATCTTTCGTAAACACTTTCCAGCGGTGTGGAGAGATCAAAGCGATGTTTTATTACATACCAGAAATGACGACACTCAAGATGACTGCGCCCTTGGGGAAAAGGTGTATACAGAAGCGCACGACATCTTTTTCAGGTGCTCAGCCTCCGGCACGCGTTCGTTGCTTTCCGTCGAGAACTGACTGCGCGTGCGCGCTAAAAGCGCGATTGAAGGTAGGAAGCTTGCACTGGAGATGGAACTACTGAAATACCTTCCTACCGGTCCTATTCGTCACAATTCCGCCTTTTTTTCACTGGCCCTATTTTGTAAACCCTAATGGCGTATTCGCACGATTGATAAATTTTTCCGCAGAGAGCAGCGGGCGACATCGCGTTTTGAGGTTACGTGCGCCACGTTACGGTTGCCTGCTCATTCCCGTACTCCGTCGAGAGCCAAGAAAAGGTGGCGTCGAACGACAAGTTTGATGGCGTCTGTAAAGAGCGCAGTGGAAGCTTGACGTCGTTGCCTTCTTGCACTAACAGCGGCAAAGGTGAGTCTGACATTGGAAATCATTTTGCTTTCATCGACAGAAATAAGAGCAGTGTCAAATTGTCAGATTTGACGTTGTTGGTTTCAGAATGGGACGACTTCGAGCCTTTACTATTTCTTTTACACACACCATCGGACTAGCCGAGTTTGTCGTTCGACGCCAATTTATTTTATCGCTGGAGCGATGGGGTAATCTGTAGGACTGGAAACAAAAAATGCTCGGCTCTCGGCGGAGTACGGGGATCAGCAAACGTCCGTGACGTGAACCATGTTACTTCAAAACGCGGTGACGTATGCTTTCCTTTGTGTAAAAGCTCTCAGTCGTGCTTGTGAATACACCGTAAGATTAATGTCGGGCTGTCAAGTTTGACATTGTTGGAGTAAGAATGTGATTATTTCGAGCTTCCGCCATGTTTTTTACACACACACCATCAAACTTGTTGTTCGACGCCATCTTGTCTTCTCGTATCTTGGCGCATTACGGAGATTACCAGACATCTGTGACGTGGCGCATGTAACCTCAAAACGCGATGAGACTTCATTTCCTATTGTGGAAAGAATCTCCGTCGAGCGAATGCACCATAAAGCAGGGATGCGCAATCGTTGAGCTTGAATGACAACATTGAAACTGTGGCGTGCAGCAGTACTAAATTAGCGAGCATGACGAGGCGCATTAATTTGTTTATTGAAAAATCACCTATAGTCACTGACATGACAAGAAGCACAGGACGTCTCTTTCAGATGCGCAGCCTATAGCACGCTATCGTTGCTTTCCATCGCGCCTTGGCTGAGAGAGTGCACGCTCGAAGCCCACGAGGCGCCAAAGCATTATGGAAGGTAGGAACCTCGCGCTAGGAGCGGGACAACTGAAACCCCTCCCTGCCGTTTCTATCCCGTCAGTTACTATAATTAGAAGCACATAACTATTTCTCGCACTCAAATCGGATGCCCGTTTTTTTTTTTAAATATGTCAGGGGAAAGCAAGTTATAACATGATGTTTTTGCCTATTAATAATGTCCTAGCCACTTCTTTAAGATAATCACAAAGCACAAGTTGTAAATAACAGAAACTACTTCCAGTGAAAAGGAATAAAAAAAATGAAGCTGTCACTTACTGGCAAAATGAAAAAAAAAAAGTTTGTTTGGTTTGATATTTCACGATCGCTCCAAAAGCAGCTAATGTCTGTGTGCTACAACTAAACACCGGTGCCTCCCTCTGACGACAGTTGTGTGCGGGATGGAGATTCTTCGTAGGACAGAGGCTGGGCATCCGTGGTCTAACGGAAATTAATGGAAACTAGGGAGCAGACCTGGGAAGTAATCCGTTGCAAGTAACGGATTACTTGTAATCCATTAGTTTTTACAGTTATTTTGTAATTGCCACGTTACTTCTCTGCTGCAGTAATTTGTAATGTAATTTGTTACAAAATATTGGTTACAGATTACTTCAATTACTCGCGAAAATTGGAGCACAAAAATTGGAGCAACACGAACAGGCAGTTCAGCAGCATAAGTGTAGCAAGTTCCACAAAATAGAAAACATCGTGAAGAGGATAATAATCTAAAGGTAAACGTGATTTTTTGTATGACCGGTCACTAGAACCACTATAGTAAGTTACAGGTTAAGAAGGTAGCGGCAAATCCCCCTCAAAGGGAATCATATATCCCTCCGCCACCTCCGCATCCAATAGCGTCCCATCGTTTCTGTGACGTCGCGGCTAACGCGCGAGGAGGGTCTTGCCTCTCTGTACATATTTGCTTTATCTTTCAACTTTGACTTAGCATTGTGGAAGCCACGAGAGGGAGATTAGAGTTTTTCCCCTCCGATGGAAACAAATACGACTTTCGGGGATTAGGTTCCCCCTCCGATGGATACAAAGGCTGCTTTCAGGGGCTCGGTTTCCCCTCCGATGAATACAAAGGTCGCTTTCTTTAAAAGTGGCGGTCGAAGACAAGTTGGCACCACTCTGTGGTCATTATCTATCCATTGAAGCGGAACAAGGAGCGTTTCCAGTGAACTCTTCTTTCGAGGGCGGAGGGATTTGAAACGGGCGAATCGCGCTTGTGGGAGGAGCTTCTCCTACCTTCTTGACTTGTAACCGACTATAGAAACACATGCAAGGCCTACACAAATATGCCAAAAACAAAGATAAAAAAATCGCCGAGGAGGCGTTACCTTCTTGATCTCCTAGCGAAGGTAGACGCTGCAACTGAGTATGCACACCGCTAGCTTGTCTGCAGAATTCCAGGGATCATTTCCGGTTGCCGTAAGCTAGCTGGATGGAGGGGGTGGTTGGAGGTCTCGCTGCCTTATCAGCTTACAGGAAAACGGAGCGTACCTACGTTCTTTCTCTTAAATACGATATATTATTTTTTACAATGACTACCATAATACGGGCGTATGAGAAATGGAAAGTAGTGTGCAGAACAATTTTGAAAATATCAAAATTGTTTTCATTTTTTTTGGATAAGTGTACGGGGAAAGTAACGTTAAAACAATTAGTAATGTAACGAGTAAAGTAATCCGTTACTTTTCAGCGAAAGCAATTTGTAACGGTGATCTATTACATTTGAGGGTCGGTGTTGTGTAATTGTAATCCATTACATTTTTCAAATAACGGGCATAAGTCTGATCGGGAACAAGTGAACTACTGGGCCCATGCCTCCACCTACCGACAAACCGGGGAGACTGGGACCGCAATATACTGCTGATATTCAAACGCTTTACGAAGTCGCCCCTAGATGGCGGAACGCACGCGGGGCGGTTTCCACGGGTCGTTTTTCAGCAGTGGGCGAAATTCGCGCCGAGTCGTTGCGTGTCCTAGACCGCCGGTGGGCGATCTCTTCTCTGGGTGTGGTCACTTTGGTTCGGTGGTTGAGCGAATTTTATGCCGGCTACAGGTCAACAGAGCTAGCTAGTATTGATGGTGGAGAGCGCGGCAAGTCCCGTGTTTCTGGTTACTCTTAATTTACCAAACAATGCAGTTATTGAATTGTATTCAAGCCTGATGTGCAGTTGAGATTCGATTAATGCTTTGATTGCGCAAATACATAGGGCGAATATCGCAAAAGACGCTGCTTGGGTCATTGAAAGAAAACAAGCGATACATGACAACTCTTAATGGCCGAGTGCCAATAAATGCTGCCGATCAGGATTTTTGTTTTTGAGGCGATAAAACGGCGGCCTCCGAACATATAATAGTGTTTTAAAACCTAAGCACTCTTAAAAAAAAAAAAAGGGTGCCGTAGTACCCTCCTTAAGGGGTAACCGACTTGCACACAGGGCAACCCCTTTTGGAGGTAACGTTACCCCCTGCAACGAGGGTGCAAACTTACCCCCTGGGTTAGGGTGCAACATTGCCTCCTTTGGGAGGTAACCTTAGTTTCTTTTGGTGTTAAAAGCGCATCCTTTCAAGGTCAGCCTTTACCTCCTTTTGGGGGCAACTTTAACCCTTTTGAGAGGTAAGACGACATAATTGATGGCGCTGCTTTTACCTCCTTTCGGAGGGAACTATGATCCACTTTGAGGTTAAATGTACACGATGAGGAAAAGAGCTCAGAAAACGCGGACTACAAAGAACAAACACGACAGGACAGTGCTGTCCTGTCGTGTTTTTCTTCGTAGTCCGCGCTTTCCGAGCTGTTTTCCCCATCATGTATAACAGCAACCAACTGGTCCAGTTCACCACCTTATTACACGTTAAATGTACACTTGATGGAATCACTTTTACCCCCTAAAGAGGGTACTATGGCCCTTTGTGGGTGTGATAGTACATGAGATGAAGACGGCCTAGTTCTGAAAGTAAATGACAATCTTTTATAGTGGCTGTCACAAACAAAATGGACATAAAAATCAATAGCATGACTAGACATCTTATAAAAGTTCTAAGATGAAACCACTAAGCGCAATAAAGGCATCTGGAACAACACTTTCGGGGCTCTAGTTTGCGACAGTCAATAAAATTATCACAAAAAAAGTACATAAACAATCAGTGTCTACCCGGAAAATAACAGTGAATGCTTGGAACACTGCTTGGAATAGCGAAGCTTCACCGAGGTGAACTCAAATGACTGAGTCTTGTACAAACCAGAATCAAAATGAACGCACTGTAACATAACATAGATTCTGTATCACACATATTGCAAACATAAATATAAACCAAGACACGACCAGCAATGACTAGTGCAGTTGCAACTCAAGGAAAGCAGTACACTATGCTCGCTCTATACACAGTAGTGGAATGAACACTGGAGTAGAGGAAAGCAGACTCCGGGATTTTCTCCTCTCATGTGGAAAGATGAAAGGGCTCGTATCTCCTGCTGCTAATGAGCTGCAACAAACTACCGCGAGGGCCAAAGTGATCTAACCCACTTCAAATGAATCGCGAAAATCGGTTTTGGCCATATTGTATTTAAACCCTGAAAGCCATCAAAAACCATCTTATATTTAAACCTTGCAAGCAGAAATCACTGTGAACGTGGAACCACAACCCTCGAATGCTTTCAGGCACCGAGTATGAAGTAGACTGAAATAAATTAAGTATGCCAATGCTGCACAAAGCAAAAAGCTGTGATTTTGGAAATTACAAAAATGTGACTACAAAGCAATATCATTGACCTTCTGTAACTCTCAGAATCAACCATCCTGTCTTATGTCAGACAAAAAAGAAAGCATTAAACAAACGGCATAAAAAATCATAAACTTGCATAAAAAGGCATTAAAAAAAGAAAATACTTTTTGGCATTTCTTTTAGGTTTGAAGCAATGTGTTGCACGTGACTCCACCTTTGAGTGTTTCAGATCAATTAAGTACTCTAGTGCAATGAATCTGCGCCTGAACTGGTGATGGTACTCGTAGTTAAAGATGAAGTAGAGGCAGAATGCAACCAGGACTGCCTCAGCAGGCGACGTGGCTTCGAGGTCTCCCTCCACTGCCACATAGCTGGGCGCCTCAGGATTAATTAGGCTTGAGCTGACAGCCACCGGGAAGATTTCACTGCCTGCCTGGAACCAAAAAAATGTGGAAATCATGTGATAGGAAGTTGAAACATATCATCCCCAATTTAATGAAACTGTGAGGAAATATTAGATCTTTCTAAGACGCATTTGGATCATTTGATGGGCCACTGATTCCAGCATTATAAAGCATCAACCATACTTACCAGACGTGACCAGTTTAACTGTTGACTAACCACCACTGACTAAAATTATCACATGGCGGGTGGTAATCATAGATTAGTAAGCACTTTGTATTCACCGGTCATGTTTAAATTTGTCACCCCGATTTACTTAGGTGACTAACAAATCTTAGTCAAAGGGGTACAACTAGTGTAGCAGGTTAGTATATACAAGTGCTGATTGTTGGGCGAGTTGGCATTGTACGTGAAAAAACATGATTGCGCTTTAAGACAAGGACAAAGGAAGAACATACACCGCAGAGCGCTACACCACATTAGCTACTCAGCACCACAGCAGACTCCCATGACCGCCAACCCTAACTGCCGAACTTCGGCGAATATGCAAATATTTTTGCCGAAGTGCTCTGCAAGATTAAAATTGAATTTATGTTTTATTTAGACATGAGAGGAACAGCACAAAAGGACGAAAACACAGAAAAAGAACACACCAAAAAAGACACACTCAAGCGCCTTGTGTCTTACTCTAATTTATTTACTCGAAGTATACCCTCAATTTTCTCTGGAAAATGAACGAACACCACACACAGAAAGAAAAGGTAAAAATCAAGAACCTCATTTCAAGTGCCCAAATGCGAACAAGAACATCAAAATAATATATGTGACTACGCTTACCTGCAGTTGCGTCCAAGGTAGCAGGCATCCAGTACCCTCGACGAAATCACCCTACAACGTGGACGCAGGAGGACAGAAATATATTCAATCAACTTCAAATAATGCAAACTGGAGCCATCTGACACGCCTACTGAATGATGACTTTTAAAAAATGCCTGATCACGCGCAAAAAAATGCCAAGACAACAATATACTTGCTAGTCTTTCTGCCGGCAATAACTTGATGATCTTATTCAGTAATATACTACTATTAATATTTGCGAAGCGCACGAATAATTTCAAACTGCCGAATGTCGAACTTCTGCAAATATGTAAATTTTTTTGCCGAAGTAATTTGCCAGATTAAAATCGAATGTATGTTTTATTTGGACATGAGAAGAACAGCGCACAAAGACGAAAACAAAAAAAAAAAACAGAAAAAGACACACTCAAGCGCCTTGTGTGTCTTACTCATGATTTATTTACTCTAAGTATACCCTCGATTTTCTCACGGAAATAAACAAACAGCACACACACAAAATAAACATAAAAATCAAGAGCCCCATTTTAAGTGCACAAATGGAAACAAGAAAATCAAAATAAAATATCGGACTACGCTTACCTGCAGTAAAGTGTTAAGAACTGTCACGAGATGAGTCCAAGGTAGCAGGCATCCAGTACCCTCGACGAAATCACCCTACACCGTTGCCGCAGGACGAAATAAATATATTCAATCAACTTCAAATAATGCAAACTTGAGCCATATCTAACTCGCCTACTGAATGATCAGACTTTTAGAAATGCTTGATCACATTCAAAGAAAATGCCAAGACAATATAATTGCTAGTCTCGCTGCCGGTAAGAACTTTATGACCTTATTCCGTAATATACAACTATTAATGTTTGTGAAGCGCACGAATAATTAGCTCAGACATTTATATTCGGTATTTCAAGGTAACGTGACATTTTACCAAACAATTTATTAAATCTCGTTAAATTAAAAAAAAAAAAAAACAAACAAACGTTGATATTGAAAATCAGTGTTTAACTCTGACTTTTACAAATATCAACGACGTTGAGAATAAATCGCGCCGGTTGGCCGGTGCCGCCAATGAATGCGTGATCGACTACTGTTCTGCGAAAAAAAAAAAAAAGACAACAACCACTTTATGAGATTTTCAAATATTTGATCAGATCCTCAATTTAACGTCCGACGCGACACACCAACGGCCCCAAAAAGAGAAAACCTCCTACCCCCTCACGCCTTAAACGTAGGCGACCCCCGATTCAAAAGGCGTCTTGTCGCCCGGCTCCAGGCTCGCCGGGCCGCCGCTCACACTCCTCCACCCCCACACACATAAACCGGGAAAAGCTCCGGGCTACGCCACTGGTCAGCGTATGTCAACCTTATAAATATGCGCTAGTGCAAGCCACAGCCATTCCTGTTCTTGCTTTTTATGAACTTCGATGGTCCAAACCGTGTCTGCGTTCGCGCCACACACTAATTTTATCGAACGCTCGACGCCTTTAAACGTGCCAACATGTCCGCCAACCATTTGTCTAAGGAAGACGGGGGTCACCTTCCCGGGGCGGTCATAACCGACGCCAACTGCCGCCCGGGCAGAACATTTCCTTACCTGCATACGGTGCACACGACTTGGATCTTCTACTGAAGTCAATGCAGCGCTCTCGGTGACTTTGTAAGAAGAGACTGAGCCAAACAGAACAATAAAGAACGTTCCTGCGCTGGGACGCCTCCGTCGAACGTTCGAGAAGAAAGACCGTTATGACCGGAGGGGAGCGTCGGTGGCGTCGGCGGGGAACGCGCTCGGCACCGGGCAAGCGCTCTCCCACGCATGCGCGAAGAATGACTAGTCATACGAGGAGGCCAATTAGCGAACTCGTTTGCGCCTTTCCACAGCCAATCGCAGCGCCCAGGCTTTGGCAGCGCCCAAACAGGTGCAAACTCTGGGAGGTAATACTTACCTCGTTGGAGCCCCTTCGCGGCAAACTTCACCTTGTAGCACCACGTTCTTAGTGCATGCTGCGTCTGAGGAGGTAACAACCGGGGCGCTTCCCCCCTGGCCGGGAGGAGGGTGGTAAAGGTGGTCTGTTACCTCCTTTTGGTCCCTTTTTTTCTAAGAGTGAGAAGTGTTTGACAAATTAAGTGATCATGAAGCAGGCAAAATGTATAAATAATGAGTACCAAAAATGATTATAATCTCGATTAACGATGAAACCCACAATTCCAGATTTTTAAACAATGTCAGCTCTGTCTCGCACTCTTCAAAAAAAAAAAACTTGAGTTGTTACTCCTTTAAGGGTGTAACTTGCTTGTTCCTGGAGTTCATCTCAAAAGGTTGGTAAAATTACCCCTTCCACGAGAGAGCACCTGGTTACACCCTATGTCAGGGTGCACCTGAGTTCCCTTTGGGGAGACAGCCTTATCTCTTATGGCCTTTATATCAAGGCTGTAAATTTGTTTTTTTTTTAATGTTGTTATTTTTAATTTGTATCAAGTACAGCGTACAAGATACTGGAGGCTTGTGGAAAAATATGTCAAAAGAACAGCTTGACAAAGCCACGGACATTGGCATTTATGCAGCACTAAAAAAATAATCAGCATACCATACAGTTCACAGCATTAACAGAAAAAAACAAAAATAAAGAGAATAAAGAGAAGCAACAATGGACATAGCAAAATTACGTCACAACCACGCAGTCGTAGGATATCTTGAAAGGCATTATCAAGAAAAAACAAGATCACCTACATGCACAACAACACTCAAGGTTTAATAATATTACACAGCATTTTTTACATAAGAAATGTCGACTGGGGACTGAAATAACAATGCAATACTTTAAATGTAATATCTAAAAGCTCGACATTTTCAGCGGCTAATCGATTTAGTAATCTTGTTAGTTTTTTTTTTTAAGTTATCTTTCCCGTAGATTGTTTTATGAGTGCAAACTTTCCAAGGCTCACTATGGCGCGTTGTGTGGGCTGTAGTATTACTTTGTAAGTTAGCTAGTCGTTTTATAAACAATAATTTAATTTTGACCTCTTGTTTAAAAGCTTTAGAAAGCCGATAATTGTACGTTTTATCTTTTGTCTGGCGATTTTAACCTACCGGATATCAATTGGTCCACTATTCAGTAAGCCACAGCCTGTTCTGACGCACTTTTTGACATTATATTAAGTTTCAACCTCACGCAAATGGTTCACCAGCCTACACGTGTCGACGGAGCAACTAGTAACGTTCTTGATCTGGTATTTTTAGCGACCATCTTCCAGAAAGTGAAGTACAAGTTGGTGTTATAGACGGCATATCTGACCATAAAATTGTTGTCTGTTCTTTCCCAATTCGCGACACCATCCGCTTTTCTTCGCCATCCTCTGTGCTAAACTTCAATAACGCCGACGACGCGAGCATACTATCTCATCTTTCCCATGAATTTTTATTTTTTACGGAGTATGCCTCTAGCGATAACGTCAGCATTGACGATTTATGGAAAAGGTTCAGAGATATAGTTCATTAGTGTTACTAGATACATACCTACAAGAAAAAAGTTAACAAAAAACACAATCCATGGATCAACCGCGATATCATCCATGCTAAGCGAAAGATTAAAAGAAAACGAAAGTCACTGAAAACAAAGGCATGCCCAGAGGGTAGACTTGCCCTTGCTGAATTGGTAAAAGTGCTAAAAATAAAACAAAAGAAGCAAAAGAAAAGTATTACAACGTGACTCTTCATGAATTCTTAAAAAACTTTCCAACTAAATTTTAGAACCATGTTAATCCCAAGAAAACGAACTCTCCCAGTCCAAACCCTGAAGAAAGCCGAAGTAAGGCAAATGAGTATAATAGTTACTTTCAGTCCGTTTTTACAGAAGATAATGGTACTATCCGTAATCTCGAACCTAACGCTATTGCACTGGAGCCTCTAGTAATAACTGAACCAGGAATTTTAAACCTGTTACTCAACCTAGATACAAACAAAGCAGCGGTCCTGATAATATTCCTAACGCCTTCTTAAAATGATACGCTGAATGAATGAGCAAATACTTGTACATAATCTTTAATAAGTCTCTTAGCACGTGTCAGCTACCCGTTGAATGGAAAAAATGTAAAGTCATACCTATACACAAATCAGGTAACATCACCAACCCTTCGAACTTTAGACCGATTTCTCTCACCTGTACCTGTTGTAAACTACTTGAACACATCAATCTAAAGCACATTACAACATTTCTTGATGCACACCAAATTCTTTCTCCTGAACAACATGGATTTAGAATTGGTCTTTCAACAGTCACCCAACTCCTTGAAACTTTGCATGACGTGAGCCTTAGCATTAACAACAGAAAGCAAGTAGACATACCACTGTTCGATTTCTCGAAAGCATTTGATAGAGTTTCACACCCCAAGCTAATCATCAAGTTAAAACATGCTATTGGCGAAGGACCTATAGTCAGTTGGATTGAAAACTACTTATCAAATCGTTCGCAGTTTGTGCAATATGGACAAGAGGCTTCAGAAACTGTCAGAGTCACCTCCGGCGTTCCGCAAGGTTCTGTCCTTGCGCCAGTTCTCTTCCTGCTTTTCATAAATGATATTACAACTATACAACTAACATTGATGCTAAAATTAGATTATTTGCAGACGATTGTATCATATACCGGGACATCAACACATCGGATGATCACCTTGTACTAAATAGCTCTCTTCAATTAATCAATAAATGATGCGCTGATTGGCAGATGTCTCTCAACGTGAGCAAAACTGTTTGCATGTCTGTAACAATAAAGAAATCTATTTCTGAATTTCAGTACGGCTTTGTTGATGTAACGATTTCACGAATGACTCAGTGTAAATATTTAGGCTTATTTATTACTTCAGATTTAAGGTGGGACCTACACGTGAGTCATGTAACGTCAGAGGCATTAAAAAAACTTATTTACATAAAAAGAAGACTCAAGCTAGCCGCTACACCCACTATACTCTTAGCATACACTAGTCTTGTCAGACCAACGCTGGAATATGCAAACATCGTTTGGTTTCCATACACAAAGAATAATATAGCTAAGCTTGAAAATATACAGCGCAAAGCAGTAAGATTTATTTTTAACAAATACAGGCGCACCGACTCACCAACTGAACTTCTTAAAAAGTCTGGTCTCCTTACACTAGCTAACAGGGCTAAGCGACTTAGGCTTAAGTTCTTGTACTCTCTGCTGCATGATGCTTTCAAAATTGACAAATCCAAGTACGTCTCTTTTTCAAATACTAGACAGACCAGGCACAAACATGGTAAAACCTTGACTGAATACTGCTTTAAAAATGACTGCTTCCGCTACTCTTTTTTTCCTTTAGCTACGAGAGAATGGAATCAACTAGATCCTGTCATTACTAACAGCACCTCCATCACATCATTTCTATCTCGGTTGGATGTTTTATTGCACAGTGATGTGTAATTATGAATAACTTTATTTGCATATTTTTTTTCCACGTGTGATTGAACAGTGATTGTTCAATTTTACTTTGAAAATGTATTTTAACCCTTGTGTATTAATCTTAAAGGTATTTCTACTATTCTTTATATCCCAGTGTTTATTGTACCAATTACTTGCATTTTTAGGTTGTAGATGTGATGAAATGTGAACGAGTGTGTACTTACGTTTGTGTGTTCCTTCCTGCGAAAATCCCTAAGGGATTGGCAGTATTTTCAAATAAATAAATAATAAAATAAATAAATAAATAAATAGCAGCCCAAAGTGATCAAACAAGACAGAGATCGGATTCTATATTTTTAATTTAGCGGATATTCAAGTGAAAACATTTAAACGATCGAAGGAACGGGTTTCCTGGATGCCTCTTAAAAGAATTTGGAAGTAAGTATGATTCGCTGGCAGTACTTGCCGTAGATATTCGTTGCCCAATTACCACCGCGCGGTTTCCGTCAGATTTGCGTACAAGAACTCGGCCATTACTGTGCCACGGGTATTTGTACTTGTTTCTTTTGGCCCAGGCTTTCGTTTTAAAAAGCATAGAACGAGATCGTCTTGTCAAGTTTTCAAGTAGGAACAGAGTGTCATCCGAATCATGTAACTTCTTTCTGCTTTCCCACCATCTATCTCTATCAGCCTATCTTGCAAAGCGGCAGATGACGAGCGGCATTTTATCTTTCCTTGAAATCAGACGGTGAATGGACACCACGTCCGTATTAGAAAGCTGTCGCAGTTCGAGCTGCGTGGCAAGTACATTTAGTTTGCTCAGCAAATTTTAATTTTTGGTTACCTGTATTCCGTTAAACTCGAGGTTAAGGCGCCGGCTTCTCCATTCAAGGTTATCAATTTCAAATTGCAACAGATTAACTTCAGCGTCCCGCGCCTCAAGTTTTTCCGTTCTGCGTTTCAGGTCTTTGACGTCCTTTTCACTTTGCTCAGTTCGTTCTCGCAGTACATGGTACTGCTCGCTCCTGAATTGCATTGAATCTTCAATGCCCTCAACTACTTCTTTGAGCGGTAAGAGCTGGTCAAGTTTGTCATTGATCGCCTCCACCATTTGTCGCACATCCTGTATTTCCAAATCGTCACTCAGTGTAGGATCCCGAGCTTGTGTACAAGATCTTAAACGACAACAAGCTGTCCAGCGCCAAGCTAAACAGTACGCTTCGCCCTTCGTTTTGATTGTTTTGTCAGAAATTCCAGAGCATTTTCCCCTGTGGTAGCTACCACCACAGTCGCTACACACAATTTTCGCATCAGACGATACGAATTGTTTTTCACAAGTTTTAAACTGATTATTAGAATTCATGGTTACACCTTGGCAGCAGCAGCAGCAGCAGCAGCAGCGGCATGAAACGTGGTGTCAGGAAAGTCAGTACAATAAAAACACCAACCTGAAAGATTCAGGAGGCTGGTTTGGTCGTTCCTGTTCAATGCTGCCGCTGCTGCCATTGTGAAGGGAAGGCTCCACTGGGGTGCCTTTTATAGCTTGAGCTTGGTCGACGGAAGCGCTTGATGTTAGCAGTGGGGACGCCACGGTCGACCGAGGCTTGTCTGGAGTAGGCATGCTCGTAGTTCCGAAGTTAGCAGATTTGAAGTCCGAATCACGGCAATGTTGTCACGGCGGCGCTCCTGTTATTTGAAAGATACAGGGGACTGGTTTGGTCGTGCCTCTTCAATGCTGCCGCTGCTGCCAATGTCCTTTACTTCCATTAAGAGGGAATAACGCATACTTTTGGGTTGCAGGTTTCACCCTTCTAGGAGTGACACCGCATGCTTCGGGGATGTACCTTCACCTCTTCTAGGTGAACTCAACTTAGCGGATTCAAGACAGAGCGCAAGAAACGAAGACAAAGTAGAAGGGAAAACCCAGGACGTTACTAGAACACTCAGTTGGGAAACTTCCATAGGAGCCTGCATGAAAAAAGAGGCACCGATCAGTACTCGAGTACCAAACTATACGCAATCGCAACGCCGCCATTTCTCCCGCAGCGGCTACTCCGCGAACTCCACGGCCGCACGTATTCGGTCACGTCGAGTCGGGCAAGGGCCGGTGGCGCCATCTCCCAGTAGCCAGAGTATCGCTTTCGATAGCGCCCGTCGTTGTTGTTCAATTTTGGCTTTGAGCTGCCATTTGGGCACCCAACGTATACAGTGGAAGAAATTTCAGGTTTGTGAACCCCTTCTCCCAAGCGGACCCGCCGGGTTTCAGCACCGAAGTCAGGACGCACCCAAGTCGAGACGGGCTACCTGAAGTCACCGGTGAGACATGGCTGTATAAAAACAATATTAATTTTGCCGCAAAACCCTGTAATCTAAAAATACAATTGTTTGCAAACATCACGCTGCTGTCATTTTGTACTAATCTCGAATAAAATTTAATACAAAAATACCTTTTCACGTTTGTTTTTACGGAGAAACATGCTTTCTAAAAGCTCATTGCGACCAGAGAAAAGAAACAAGATTGAGCCGCCATCTTGGCACCTCGAGCCTGGGAATTTCGGTACTTTGGAAACATTCAGTGACTCTAGCAGTAGCTATACAAAGCAACTTCCATGTTTCAACTCGTCGCTAAAGGGTGGCTCTGTTATCGTACTTAGCTTGGCTAGCCACTCCTAGATATAAACTAAATGCACTACCATGATTTGCACCAGATGCGAGAAGTACCAGCATTCCACCGCCGAAGAAATCCGAATGAGAACGACAAAAGTGAGGCTGGGGCCGCTAGTATTTGTCTTCCTCGGCGAGGCTATAAGCAAGGCGCTTCCTTCCTCGCCAGATTGAGGGTGTAAAAGTTGGTTTTTCCACCCTTTTGGCAACCTTTCCTTTAAGAGTGTGCGTCACGTCGCGGAAGAGTTGGAGATACAGTTCGCGTTAAATAAACCCTTTCACACTATTGGCTTGAAATCCAGATTGAATTGTGTGGAAGCGTGCTTTTGTTTATTCATGGTTCTTTGTGAGGCACGTGATGATTTCATCTGTCCACAATGTGGCGGCAGACAAAGAATCCACACTAACAGCAAAGAGCACGGGCAAAGGAACTGAGCATGAGCTTTCAGCAGTTGATTCCAGTGCGCGAGCGCAGCATTGGCGCCTCCCATGGCTTCGGCCTCGCGTGCGCAGGATTCGTTTTGCTCCAAGTAAGCCAACGTTATTAGGTAATCTAGTAACGTTGAAGTAAGTGTAAAACAATGCGTAGTTATGGTTTTCACCACACGAGCCGTGTCAATCGAATCCCGATGCGAACAGGCGATATGCGTGATCAAAAGATTCGCTGTGGTTGGTTTTCCACGATTTGCAAAGCGCCCAGTATAACATCTTGAGTAGGATGAATTTTCCTCCTACCGACGCAGATTACAGACTAATATCATACTGCGAACCTTGACGGTGATGGTTTAACTATATGATGACTTCAAGTTTCTTTTGTGCTTTTAGCACCCCACCGAACTTGTCGCTCGTATCTGATAATCCTCTTCTTGAACTCATGGGTATAAATCATAATAGGGCGCCATCAAAACAACTCATCGTCAAAACTTGGCGTCAATTATTTCGTGCTCGTTGTTTAGATCATGCTCGTTGTCAAGGTCAAGCGGAAGTCTTCCGTGTTGATCCCGATCCTCCAGTGGAAGACGCGCGCTCCAGAAAAGGCGACCGCGGCACGCGCCAGCACTCCCAGTCGAATTCTCCATGGACCTTTCCCGTTTACACTTGTCCCCAGTCACATAGTTCACACATCCGCCATGTGCGAAGAAAAAAAAAGCAAGACACTACAGCCTGGGAAGTAAAAACGTATAGAAGAGCCAAAACAAGAAGGATTGGCAATCGCGATAAAATCGTGAACGCGCCTTCCAGTTGCGTGGAGAAGGCAAAACGATGTTTTCCCTCATACCGGACGCTCCACAATTAAAGATGGGAGGACTGCGCGAGGTTAGTCTGCTCCAACGGGCGTCATATATTTCTGGAGTAAATGGGAAACCTAGCGTGGACATTACGACTGCTAATCGGGAATCTCACGCAAAAGTAATACACGAACGAACGCCGATTTCATGTTAATTCATCCACATTGAAACGGTCAGGGGGGAGGGCCGAAAGAGGAAATCATGTTATTAAAACCTATTCATCAACGCCCGATGAGTCTTTCTTCCTGGTCTGCTCGCTATTGTCTCATGCCCTTCCTTGTTATGGGGACTGACCACAACAGTGGATGCATTGACAACAGCCAGTAGAGCGTAAAGCCTGGTTAGACTGCGTTTGACTGCGTTGCGGCAGCGAGAAACCAGGACATCCCTGCTGCTTATATCGCGTGCCAAGATGATTCCTTGAATTGGATTCCACGCTTCATACGAAGCACAGATGTGCCGGTGACTCGCTATCGGTTCTCGACGCAACGCAGTCAAACGCAGTCAAACGCACTCAAACGCAAATGTCTGAACCGGCCTTAAGAGGGGCTATCCAACACCTAATGATCACGCTTTAAGCCTCTGTTCAAGGAAAAAAAATTATCTCTCTTCCGCTAAAAAAATTAATAAAAGAAGTTTTAAAGCGGTACAGAAACGAAATTTTATTACTTAGTTTTAAACCACGTCGACTTCTCACCTGAGAAGCATCAGTCTTTCGTTTGTAAACGCGAGAAACGTAATTTGAAAACTTATCAACCCATTTGCCACTTACACCTGGTAATGGGGGGGGGGGGGGGGGGTGAAGCCTTGTTGGGGGATCGTGGCATGTTGCTTCTCCCGCGGTGGCGCCACACTCGGGCAGTACACGGTACTCATAGAGATACCCTACTCGTGAACGCAATGACGCAATCGCGCTGCATCTCGCGGCGTGCGGTTGTTCTGGTACCGCCGAGTTGTTTCTGTGTTTATTAATCACGTTTGCATGCAGGATGCACGCAAACGCAGAGGGCTGTTGCCGCAAAGGGCTGCGGCAACAGCGTGCTGAACTGCGAGACGTCGACCCACACGTTTCCGAACGATAATAAATTGCGAAGCATGTGAATCCGTCTCGCGCGTCTGTCGCCTATAGGATTCTGGTGAAAGCCGATCGCCTGTACGGTGACCATTTTCGCGATTTTCGCGATTTTCGCGAAGGCGACCCACTGTCCTCAAAAGTCTGGGTCTTCCTATCAAGAATATTCGGTTGCTACAAGGGGTTGTGCCGACTATTTTTCTTCCAAAAAAAAAAAAAAAAAAGCAGAAGAGCTCAGCGAACCGCACGAAACGTGAAGCACACTGGTAAGTGAGCACGCTGTTAGTAAAACACCTGATAGTGCTTACCTCCAAGTTGGCCAATCATTACTAAAAGCCAGACATTTCTTGGAGACCCCGACCTCCTTCAGATTTTGCCGGCAAAAGCGACTACTCGTCCTCGTTAACATCTTCCAAGTCCCCTTGGTAGTCAAGACCCTCGTCCTCCCAAGCTTATAGATCATGGCGGAACGCACCGCTAAATACAAAGGCCAAAAATGAATACGTCACGACGGTTGTCGTGCAGCTATGCAGTCCTCCGCCTTTTAAAACGCGAGACTGTAACATGCGAAATCCATCGCGTGGCGGTGCTCATAATCACGCCAGCCTTTGGCTGTTCTGAGGAGCCTGATGTCACGATTGAGACGGAGTTCCCATGACGCATCACACGCCTCGATGGCCGATTTCGAAGCACTCGCTACCACCGGACGCTTGAAACGAAAAATAGAGCCATCCACTCAATATACGAAGGTGCGATTGTCATTTACGAATATCATAGGTGATATTTCACCCATTTCGAAAATGTTTCCATATATATATTGACTTCCGTTTTTGTTTCCCTTTAAAACAGACCGGGGCCGAGGTGAAACCTCCGCTTCCAGTACAGAAAATGCCGTGATTGCAGAAAACGTACCCGAAACCTCCCCCCCCCCCTCCCCCGTCCCTTGTTTTGCCTAATTATTTTACTTGGTTTACTTAATTAACAGTGTACTCAAACGTAGCCCTTATATAACGCGCGCGCGATGGCCTTCCACGGGACACCGTATATGGTTTGCATTAATGATCTGTGACAGGTTATGAGTTGAGGGGAAACTCTTCCCACTCCGTCCCAATTTAGCGGAGCGAACGCAGGCGAGGTGGTCGCCTCGAACCTATTGTTCGCTCTCCTAAAGTGGAAAAAGGTGGGATGAGTTTCTCCTGAACTCTTCACCTGCCACCGACTATAGTTAGTGTAGGCCAGGGGTGGCCAAACTGCGGCTGGAGAGCCGTATGCGGCTCCCTGGTAAGTGTACCGCCCCCCCCCCCCCCTTCCCCCCCATTTTCCCGAAAGATTAAATGGTAAGCGATATAGAGTAGAATACAGATTACTGGCAACCTCGTGCCACCATACGAACATCGGAACCACCGGACAAAGGGCATCAGGGTCAGTGACTATAGTAACTAAGCACTTTAAACGCGTCGGTGTCGTTTCGACGGGAAATTTCTGATTGATCGATAGGGTCATGACAGCACAGCCACATGACCTCGCACGGGAATTTCATACGAGGCACAAGGCCTCGGTGAAACGTGACGTCACGCGTGGAATGAAAGTGAGTAAAAAACATGACATGTAAGCCAAATTAAAGGTCGTCGCTTGTCTCAAATGATTTCACTTTATAAAGTACTTAATTTGTCCTTAAAAAAATTGAAGAATTTTAGGCGGCATTTGATCACGCGACCTTTCGGTTGCGAGCCAGACACGCCACTGACTAGTCCACTGCACTTCCTGCACGCTGGCAAAAAGATCATAAAAAAAAAAAACGAATAAGAAGGCGATGTGGACGGGGCCCGATAGCGCTATCGCGTTCCACTTAAAGGGGCGATGCAACAATTTTTGTACTTTGCGCAAATACCGCCTAGAACTGATCCCTGACGTTAATGACCCATGAAACACGCGTTCGTTTTTCACCCCACACAATAGAAGTCCCAGAAAAAAAATTAAAGAAAAACGAGCAGCGTTCACCCCCCTCAACTCGCAGCCAGAACAAGCGGCCACGTGATCTGGAGCCGATTATATGGCGCCAATGTTGATCATAGCCACGCGCTGGGGGTTGGCAAAGCACAGGACACGCGCTGAGTTCCTGATATTGTTATGGCTCGGCTATTGTCATCGTTGCAGCGATTGGATACCGGCCACTACCCGAATGCTTCTCGAGCTAGTAATTATCACGAGCCCAAATCGAGTGCCCATGCAATGCTCGGGTCCAATCTGTGAACCGCATAAAAATATCGTCATTGGGGTGTACTGCGATCCCCACGTTACGTCATAAAATTTTGCAAAGGAGAGATTGAATGAAAATGATCTCTTTCGTCCTTGAAATTACACCGCAACAAAGAAGTTTCTTGGCCAGTGGCGTTTCGTGCGAGTATCCTTGAGTCCCACTAGTGCCAGTAAGCTCGTGTAAAGTGAAAAACATTCCAATTGAATATCGTTGCACCGCCCCTTTAAAGGCGATGCTTAAAGGGATACTGAACCAAGGAATTTAGTGTCCATAATATGTGGCGCACGTTCTTTCCACGAGCCAGCAGCCGCCGGTGTGCGCGAGCACACGCAACAAAAATGACGTCAAAGGCCTCCATTCGCGGTTAAGATGACAGTGAAATGTATGGGCTTCGGGCCAAAGGAGAATAAAAACAAGTTTTTCATCTAAACAGTGGTGTCTGGTGTAAAAGGTAAGCGATTAATTGGTCTAACAAGCACGTAGCTTTCACCTGTAGAGATGAAAAGCCTGTCTTTGTACTCCTTTGGCCCGAAGGCCATGGATTTCACTGTCCTCTTAAGCGCGAATGGAGGTCTTTGACGTCATTTTCGTTGCGTGTGCTCGCGCACACCGGCGGCTGCTGGCTCTTGGAAAGAACGTGCGCCACTTATTATGGACACTAAATTCTTTGGTTCAGTATCCCTTTAAAAGGGCCTCTGACACGCCAAAAAAAAATATTTTTTTTTTCACGCTAAATGTTGCAATGGCATATCAGGACATTACAAAAAAATTGTTTCACTATAGAGTTGCGTAGTTTTTTTATAAAAAATAGAAATACGAGGCCCAATTCAAAGTTCCCGCCGTGCACTGTGACGTAACAGTGTACCGCAAGGTGTCGGGGCGGTCAGAAAAAGGCATCGAGCTACGTCACTAAAAGTGAGTTAACCGGAAGTCGCGTGAGTTTCACTCCTCGTGCTCTCCGCGACCGTGCCTAAGACTTTTTTTCTTTTTATTATTTTGCTCTTCGTACGAGCGATCGTAGAAAACGAAGTTTCAGTTCCACTATCTCTTTATCCCTGCACCGTTGGTTAGTTTGCGTGCTGTAAAATTTGAGGACGAAGAGTCAGTGGATCGACGTGATGGAGGTCAATGATGAAAGCGTTGCGAGTACAAGCCAGTGTACGAGTGCATGCCGTCAGTCCGATAATAAAGGGCTATACTGGGCGCAAAACAAGCTATCAAGTTTTGAAAAAAAAAATTTAGAACGCTCGCAGAAATTAGGATTGCTAGCATACGACACGCCCGATCGCATTGCTGAAGGTTGAGACACCGAAGTCGTTGAATCATCGGATACTCTCCAGGCTGTAGATGCCTGCCGTCTAAAGAATACGAACTGGTGAGTGTACCAAGTACAAGTAAACGTCGAGCACAAAGTACGTATTTTGTCTAGAGCATGAGTAGAACTTGTTTACTGGGTGCTCATGCGACCGATGTATGTCTCTCAGAAATGCATGCAGTGTGATCTCTTCTTCAGTTGCTGAAATACCGGGACAGTCCCTCACACAGCACCTTCTAGGCATTGTAGTTGATCACGTCAATTCACTGACTCCGCTTCTTCTACCTTTACAGCAACATTAAGCGATGAAAAGCAAACAAAAGAAACCTTGTCTGCTTGGATCGCTCGTGGAGGTGCGGAGAATAACAAAAATATTAAAAAAATATTACACGCGCTCGCGGTAAGCACGAGGAGGGATACAACTCACGTGACTTCCGGCGATGCCTCCCTTCTGACCGCCCCGACACCTTGCGGTACACTGTTACGTCACAGTGCACGGCGGGAACTTTGAATTGGGCCTCGTATTTCTATTTTTTATAAAAAAACTACGCAACTCTATAGTGAAACAATTTTTTTGTAATGTCCTGATATGCCATTGCAACGTTTAGCATGAAAAAAAAAATATTTTTTTTGGCGTGTCAGAGGCC
Source organism: Ixodes persulcatus (assembly GCA_013358835.2). Taxonomy (NCBI): domain Eukaryota; kingdom Metazoa; phylum Arthropoda; class Arachnida; order Ixodida; family Ixodidae; genus Ixodes; species Ixodes persulcatus. The sequence goes on along the minus strand of JABSTQ010011472.1, from coordinate 508,032 downwards.
CTTTAAAGGGGCGATGCAACAATTTTTGTACTTTGCTCAAATACCGCTTAAAACGGATGCCTGACGTTAATGACCTATGAAACACGCGTTCGTTTTTCACCCCACTCAATAGAAGTCCCAGAAAAAAAAATAAAGAAAAACGAGCACCGTTCGCCCCCTCAACTCGCAGCCAGAACAAGCGGCCACGTGATCTGGAGCCGATTATATGCCGCCAATGTTGATCATAGCCAGGCGCTGGGGTTGGCAAACCATAGGACACGCGCTGAGTTCCAGACATTGTTATGGCACGGTTATTGTCTTCATTGCAACGATTAGACACGGGCCACTACCCGAATGCTTCACGAGCTAGTAATTATCACGAGCCCAAATAGAGTGCCCACGCAATGCTCGGGTCCAATCTATGAGCCGCATTCAAATATCGTCATATATGTGTACTGCGATACCCACGTTACGTCATCAAATTTTGCAAAGGAGAGATTGAATGAAAATTATCGCTTTTGTCCTTGAAATTACACCGCAACAAAGGAGTTTCTTGACCAGTGCCGTTGCGTGTGAGTATTCTTGAGTCCCACTAGTGCCAGTAAGCTCGTGTGAAGTGAAAAACATTTCAATTGAATATCGTTGCACCGCTCCTTTAAGCTTTGTCCAAGTTTTTGCTTCGTGGTTCGGGAAATTGTTTGCCTCTTCGTTTCCCGTTTGACAAGGAAGGAAGAAGGAATATAGAGGAGGAGAGAGTTGGCGGGAAGTCATGTGGCTCTGTAACTTTTTTTTTTTTTTTTGTAAATCAAAGTATTTGCAGCCTTTTAGAGGCCACAAAAATGGGTATCACGTTTTTTCTATATTTTTAATATTGATTGTGTGCCTTCAATGACCCATGACTTTGTCTATATTTGGTGTTTCTGTCTAAACCATACAGAAAGGCACGTGACCAGGGAGAAGAGAATGAGCGCGACTCAAACCGGCCAGTTCTCGATCGGCGGTTTTCGGGCGGAAAGAAAACGAATTTCGAGCCGCAAATAGACCGATCTCACCAGCCAGCTTGGCTACGCCACCGCTGCCACAATGCATCGAGGGACTTGCATGTGCGACAACCTCGCTGGAGCTCTGCGCGTGTGGAGCACGAGGCGGCACGAGCCCTCTGGTGCAATGCCGTTTGCCTCCTGTGAACTAAAGATTATGGCGGCGTCACGCATGCGTGGAACGCTTGGTGAGATCGGTCTAATAGTTGTGACAGATTTTGTACGTTTTCATTCTCTCGCTCAACAATTATCAACAAAAACGCGAATGAATAGTGGCACAACGTTCCCTCACACGACGGTATGTTCTACAAATCCGCATCTTTAATACAAGCGGCTATATTCAGGTTAAAAGCTGTCACAAAGTTGCCCCGTCGTGTGTGGCAACTTTATGACAACATCGTTTTTGGCTGAACATGATTGGGAAAAAAAGGGCGTTATCTACAATTGGTTTCTGCTCTGGCAACGTTACAATTGTATTACAAATTCTTCATACATGTACCTCCTCAATCAAGATCTTTTACCTCAAAGATGTCTCGCTTGCCTACCGGCCTAGGGGATTCAATTGTGTACAAAATTTCTTCGTATGAGTACAAAATAGCGTCTTCGCCGTCCGGCCATCTCCAATTCTTTTTGGTCCTCTCCATAGTGCTGACGATGTACCCCTCAGGTTAGACTTCCGTCACTCTTCCCAGGAAAAGTTGTCCCTCGAAGTTTACTACGACAAAGTCATCCCCCTTGAAGGTGCTTTCTCCGGAACCCGTACCGCGGACCCTCGGGACGTTGCTAGTATTCGGAATCACGGAAGTGGTTGGAGTGTCCGTTTCCGATAGGTTGTCAGGACTTCAGGAGAGTACATCGAAATCACTTGTATCTTCTTCCGACCACCTTTTGTTGTCGCCGTGCTGACCATCTAAAAACGATTCGCTGTCACTGCTTTCTTCTGCGATGTCGTCCTCAAGAGAAGACCTCTTCCTAGGTCGTCTAGCTCTGATACCGGAGGAAGAGCTGCCCTTCTTTCCGGTTGTCGGTTTTCCCGTCCTGCTGGCTTCTTCTACTACGGCAACAGATATGCTTTTCCCCGCTGGGACGTTGAGCATCTTCCTCCTCTTGGTGGCCCGCTTTCCAGTCACCTCGTTTCTGTTTTTATTTAATTCCTCCAAGAAGACATCCTCTACGACGTCTGTCATGCATTTCAAGCTTTCCTCGAGGACTGAGTTAGGAAGCCGTTGGAGAACCTCGGTCTTGTCCAGGGGGAAAATCCCGGTTTTCCGGAATCCTGACTTCAGGTTTGTTTTAATACTTTCGTCCAATTTGATCGTCGTTTGTTTTTTAGTAGACCGGGCAATTCGTTCCTTGGCATGGATGTGCAGCGGCTTCCAGAGGTTGATTCTTTCCATTCCGCCAAAAGTGAAAGCCAAATTATTTTTAGGCTACGAAAAACGGCGACATCAAGCGGCTGCAGTAGATGGGTCGCATTCGGTGGGAGCGCGATGAACTTTACATTATTTTCTTCGCACAGACGAAACACTTCGAGGCTAATGTGGGAACTCAAATTGCTCCCCGATGAGAGCTTTTGGATTATCTTGCTTTTTCAATATGGGGAGCATAAGTGACATGAACCAGTCTTCGAAAACTTGGTGATTGAACCAACCAGATTTCGTTCGATTATACCGGGCCCCCTCTGGTCCATTTTCTGTCCATGTCGACCAAAGCTTTTCTGCTTTGTAATTGACGTAAAGCGGAGCCAACTCTCCCGCAGCACTTTCACAAACCATAAACGAAGTACAGGTTTTTTATGCGTTTTGAATTTTTTCTGGATACTTAGCTCCTCTTCTAGTTATCACTTTTTTGCTCCCTGGATAATCCTGTACATTTGTTTCGTCGTAGTTCCAAATGTTTCCGTCCCGAATACCATCTAGCTCTTTTTCCAGATGGCCAAAAAATGTGTCAATCACATCTGCATCTGTTGAGGCCCTTGTATATGTGATGTTTTTTGACACGCGTTCATAGAGGATATCTTTGTGACGTTTCATGAAAGAGTTTGCCCACTCCTTACCGGGAAAGTTGCCATCTTTTTCAAAGCAGACACTTGTATTCCCGTTCGGTCCAGATACGCCTTCACCACATAACGCACGTCGAACTTTGTCATTGGGAAGCCAAATGAAGACATTGCGATTGCATGAGCAATCAACCTCTTCTCCTCCTCTTCCGTAAAAACAGGTTGACGAACAACTTTTTGAGCCGGTCGATCGACTAAACCCCGAGCCTCCCAGGCAGCACAGATACGTTGAAAAAACGTTGAAAGAAAGTCGATGAAGTCAGGAACCACATGTAGAAAGAACGTCGAAATTCTGAACGTCAGGTCCCTTTGACGTAATATGGAAAGGCTAATGTCTGGAAAAAAGCGTGAATTTTACGTCGACATAACGTCCCACTTAACTACCTTGGAACGTCGAGTGCACGTCTGAATTGGACGGGAAGTTAATTGATAACGTTATATCAACATTGAAACAATGTCCCATTAATCGACCATAAGACGTCGAGTATACGTCTAAACTGAACGGGATGTCAATTGAGAACGTCGTATTAACGATATCATAACGTTCAATTTACCGACATGAAATGTCGAGCGCACGTCTATGTCAACGTTGAAATAAGGTCCCATTTAACGACCATAAAACACCGAGCATACATCGAGACTGAACGGGATGTCAATTGATAACGGTCTCGATTTGGGTCAACGTGGAACAATGAAGTAAACCGGATCTGGCTTCGTTGCTCGAAGGTATGTTCGCGAAAGCATGTGTATTCGAACGGAATAGACCATTTGCTTAATCCCCCAAGCGCCCCGGCCCGCACTCCAGGAATCATGGGAACTGTGTTCCTTCAGCTGTTCAGAAAAATTTATTTCACAAATATGAACGCTCGCCGCACACAACACACATATTCAAGAGTCTCGCGGGGGACTGATCTGTAGTACCAACTAAAGCTTAAGGCCCATTAAACAGTAAAAAGTTGATCATGACGCGACCCCTCACTACAGAGAGGTAGCGGCACGACCACCGGCGGAGGAACTCTTGCTCGCCAAGGGAGAACCGCTGGTCGTCCAGGTAAGCGGTGAGTTCTTTTCGGATGTCCCACAACAGCGGCCACAACGCGCGGCGTCGTTGTCGCTGGGCCGTCGCGACACAACGGTTTCGCCACAGCACCCACTCACATATTGCCACTAGTAGCAGCGCAAAGGCGCCCCGCGGGCAACGGCCTCGTGTGACGTAGACGTCCACCCCGAGACCGCGAAACGAGCGCTGTATTATGCGCCATAGGTCCCTCGCCGGTACACAATCTCTCACGACGTGCGCGTTTGTTTCTATTGCACCACAATTGACGCACTGTGCGTCCCGTACCACACCCCAGCGGAAAAGCCTGTCTTTTGTTGGGAGGACACCCCAACCCTTTAACCATTCAAAGTCGCGCACGTGGTCCGGCAGCGTGGACGACGTCAGTGCCAGCCACGGGTACGGCTGCACCGCGCCCGGCGGCGGCGGGGGTTGGTCTGCCGCAACTAGGCGTTCGACAAGCCTAGACGCCGGGGCCTCGAGTATCTCCTCTCGTGACACGTGGACGCTGAGCTTGTCGAAGAGATCCGCGGTAGACTTGTAAAATGCAGGGGTCGTCTCCGCGCGGGGCCGAAGAGGACTCGGAAGAGAGTCTCCCAAGAGGCGGTTATTGGCGCCGAGGAAGTAGAGCGTGAGCGGCCGTGCTGGGTTGTCGTGGTCGTCAAGGATTGCCAGGGTTGTCTTCAGGGTCAGTATGGGCGCTGCCAGCTCGATGCACGGAAAGCTCCACCCGCCTTCACCGCGGGGGAGGCATAAGCGGGAGCGCCTCACGAGTTCTGTGCGGTTGTTCCAGCAGAAGGTAAACAGCGCCGAGCGCACTTGAAGGATGAAGGGGCGCGGCGGGAGGGCTACGCGGGCCACATGCCACAACCTTCCGCAGAAAACCGTCTGAACAAGGTACCGCCGCACAGCCATGGGGAAGTCGTAATGGCCAGCCTCAGCGGCCTTCTCGATGATCTCTTGACGCAGGTTGGCCCAGGTCTCCGGAGCCACGCCGGAGGCGTCGTACGAGACCCCAAGAATGGTAACGGACTGGGCTCGCGGCAGAGATGGCGGGCACGTGGGGGGAGCCCCGATACAGAGAGATTTGCTTTTTCCAGGGTTCAACCGTGCGCCGGAGAGGCACGCGTACTCGTCGAAGAGCCGGAGGGCCTTCACCAGGCTGTCTTCGTCGCGCAGGTAGAGGGTCACGTCGTCCGCATACGCCGAGACGCGAAGCTCACCGGACCCAGGTAGAGCAAGTCCGCTTATGCTGGGGTGCCTGTCGACTCCAACCAGAAAGGGCTCTAAGCTGAGGACGAAAAGGACCGGGGACAGCGGGCACCCCTGCCGAACTCCTCGCGTTACCGGAAAGCGTGCCACTAAGGAGCCATTCAGGAACAAGTCACTCTTCAAGTCACTGTACAAGGCTGCGAACAGCTGAGCGCTCTCGGGGGAGAAGCCAAACCCGTCGAGAACACCTAGCAGGTATTGGTGCTCGACGCGGTCGAACGCCTTGGCTTGGTCCAACGACACGAGAAGCCCGTTCGCCCGTCGGGAGCGTGTGAACTCCAGGATGTCGCGAGTGAGAGTCGTCAAAGTATGTATGCTGCGGCCCGACACCGAGCACGTCTGTCGGGGGTTCACCAGCTCCGGTAGGAAAGCTTGCAGACGCGAGGCTAGGGTCGCCGCGAGGAGCTTGTAGTCACTGTTTAACAACGTTATCGGGCGCCATGCCCCGGGGTCGGCCTGGTCACCACCCTCCTTGGGGATGAGCACGATCCGTCCCAGCCGAAAGGATGGCGGTAGGAGGAGGTCTTCAAAGTAGACCCGCACGACAGCGGTAAAGAAGTTCCCGAGAATGTGCCAGAACGTGCGGTAGAACTCCGCTGGGAGACCATCCGGTCCTGGTGCGGAGCCGTTCTTCATCCGCTTCAAAACGTTCCACAGCTCGGTCGCGGACGGGGGCCGCCGCAGGCCCGCGTCATCCTCGGCGGAGATCTTGGGGAGGCCGCTGAGGAGAGGGTGCGAGGACACCGAATTGCGATCAACCGGCGCGTCTGACTGGGCCAGCGACCGGAAGTGGGCTGCGAAGCGACCATTGTCAAGGCGGCCGGGCGACCCCGACGCGGAGGGCGTCTGCTGTCTCTCGAAGGCTTGTAGGCTTGTGCGATGGGTGTAGCGCAGTACCTCCGGGTGGACCGACGGGCTCCCCTGAGCCTGCAAGACGGTAGCCGCGGTGGAGTCCAACTGAAGGTATCGTTCGTAGCGTCTCTGCAGCTGGTCGAGGTACGCCCTCATGAAGGGGGTCAAGGCGCCCCCTCGGCGGACGATACGGATTCGGAGGATGGTGTCTTGCAGAAGCCCTCTATGCCGTTCGCGGAGGTGCCGTCCCATCAGAGTGCTGAAGCTTTGCCATTGAACTTTCAGGCGATCCCAAGACGCCGGCTCTGGGCGCACGCCCACTAGCGACTCCTTGACCAGGTTGCCCAACGTGCGGCGCGTGGTCTCGTCGTGGAGGATCCTGGAATCCAGACGCCACGGACGCGAGGAGCGTACGACCGCAGAGTCGAAGCAGAACTTGATAAGTAGCGGACGGTGATCGGAAATCTCTTCTGGGCACGACGGGAAGTCCACCGCAGTACAGGTCTGTAGCGCGGCAGATAGCGTGCGAGGCAAGTACAGCCGGTCTATGCGACTTCCCGAAGCCCCTCTGTTCCACGTCGACTGGTGGGTGGATCCATGCAGTAAGGACCATCCGTCCACGAGGTCGAAGTGCCTCACAAGCCGCCGAAGTTCACGGGCGGACCAGGTTGAGCGACCCTGACCAGGACCCCGAACGTCGGCGTTAGAGTCCAGGACGCAATTGAAGTCGCCGACCAAGAAGCACGGGCCCGCGTCGAGAAGGTGTACGTCTAGGCTGCGGAAGTAGTCGTGCTGGAAGGTCGACACAGTTGGCGCATAGACAGTGACGAGGCGAAATTTCCGTTCACCGAAGAGAAAGTCAAAACGAACAGTCCTTCCCTCCGTATCAAAAAGATAAGTGGCGTTGCGCAGCAGACTGCGATTGCAGACAACCACGCCCACGCCCGTCGCGCGGCGCGGCGCGTAAGAAAAGAAAGCAGTCACAGAAAACCGGGCTTCGAAATCTGCAACGTCACGGAAGCGGGCAAAGTTGGTGTCTTGTAAGCACAGAAGATCGCAGTTCTGCATCCTCGCGAAGTGCATCACTTCAGTTTGCTTCGCAGGGTTTCGAAAGCCCCGCACATTCAGGGATAATATGCGAAGAGTGGCCAGAATAAAATAAAGAAAAGGGATAGGGACGCCGGGCGTGTTGCTTAGAAAGTGGAGCTGTCGGACGATGCTGGAGAGGGGTCGCGACGCGGGGGTGAGGACTTTCGCGGTTTCTTGGGGCACGTGGTTCGTGGGCCCCCACTGTCAGTTGAGCGGGAACCGCTGCTCGTGAGGGGACGCTTGGAGTCTTCGTGCGGTGGTCGGCTCGAATCGGAGTCCGGTGTGTCAGTGGGGGTCGTGTCCATACTGTCGGTCGGTGTCGCTGGGGGGTTACCTGGAGCGGGGTTCTCGTCGATGACGAGGTGGTCGCTGTCGCTGGAGACCTCGCCATCACCCGACGCTGGGCTCCACGCTGCATAGGCGGTGTCGCCGACAACAACAGCGGCGGCTCGGACAGAGTCCGTCCCTTCGCCTGAAGTCGCCCCCGAGCCGGTCGGGCTCGGCTCAGGTGGGGCGGATCGGGGCGCCGACGGAGGAGGCGGGGGTGGGGCCGCGGCTGCGGCGTCAGGTGGTGACGGAGGGTCGACGGTGGAGACGGGTGGTACGGCCGGAGCCTCGGGGGCGTTGGGAGAGGTCGAGTTTCCTCGGTCCAGGGTCGGGAAATCGGTAGCGTAGTTCCCGGCAACCATGGAGGAGTAACTTCTCTTGGCCGTGCAGTCCACAGTCGCGTGGGTTCCACCGCAGCGTCTGCAGTTGGCAGTGCAGTCCTCAGTGGGGTGCCCGAAGACACCGCAGCGGTCGCAGTAGCCCGTCGTACACTGGGCCCGGACGTGGCCCTCCTGCCTGCAGCGTCGGCATACGCGCTTCAGGCCGCGGTAGTCAAATGTAGCACGATGACTGGCGACGCGCAGGAAGTTGGGCAGGGGGTTAGCCTCCTTCATTTCCATGCGGATGAAGCGGGTTCCTGTTTTCACAGTCGCCGTTCGGTGGTAGGTCGCGTAGGAGACGTCGATGACTTTGCCGTACGGGGCCAGGGCTTGGACGAGCTGGTCGTTGCGCACAAACGTCGGCAGGAAGAGGCAAGTCAGATTCGTCACCTGCGGACCCGTCGGCATGATGGCGACTGACTGGTTGGCGATGGAGACGCTGCCGGCCTCACGAAGCTTGAGGGCGGCGGCACGGGTGTTGACGACGACTTGGAAGCTTGTACCGCCCAGGTGCTGCGCCGAGAAGATTTCGGGCAGCCCCACAATGGCGGATACCCCATCAATGAGGTCGTCCGCCGATGTGCCTACTGGCACGACAACGTCGAAAGCGTGCGTTTTCGGCGGGGGAGAATCTTGTGTCGATGCGGTCGCTATGGCGGTCGGCGCCCTCGCCGGGGAGCACGACGACACGTAGCCAGGGACCGCAGAAAGCAGGCCCCGGACGAGATGAAAACCAGGAACCGGGAACTCAGGAACAGCGACGAGACGTTTCAGCTCCCTAGTGATCGCTAATTTCGACCAATTCCATAGATACACAGTCTTGGGTGTAATTCAGAGTCACCCTAAACAAGCGTCCTGTAGTGCCCAAGGACCTGCCATATCACTTTTAAGATTTCTCGTCAATTACAGCGTTTTCGATACTGTGCATGCTGTCCACCCTTCAACCTGGCTCAGCTGCAGAAATCTCTTACATTATTATCATTCTCTTACAGCTTCAAAGACGCTGATATTAAGTTAGAAACGCTAAAAATGCTATAAACAGCCCCGCTGACTTCGAGCTAAATCCTGGTTTTTGCTGTTGTGAATTCTCGGCTTTTTAAGCCATTCCTGCTAATACAAGAATCACGAGAATGATATTATTGTAAGAGATTTCTGCAGCTCAGCCAGGTTGAAAGGTGGATTGCATGCACAGTATCAAAAATGCTGACATTGATGAGAAATTTTAAAAGTGATATGACAGCACCTTGGGCTCTATAAGGCGCTTGTTCAGGGTGATCAAGATGTTCGCTCAGACATTGTTGGGACGTCTCGCGCTCAACGTTCGAAGAACCACCCGAAAAAAACGTAGAAATGACGTCGAATAATGTCGATGACGTCAAGGTGTTACTCAGGACATTGTTGGGACGTCTCGTGCTCCACGTTCAAAGAACTTCCCGAAGAAAACGTAGAACTGACGTCTATTATTGCCAATGACGTCAAGGCGTTGCTCAGACATTGTTGGGACGTCTCGCGCTCAACGTTCGAAAAACTTCCCGGAGAAAACGTAGAAATGACTTCGAATAATGTCGATGACGTCAAGGTGTTGCTCAGGACATTGTTGGGACGTCTCGTGCTCCACGTTCAAAGAACTTCCCGGGGAAAACGTAGAACTGACGTCTATTATTGCCAATCACGTCAAGGTGTTGCTCAGACATTGTTGGGACGTTTCGCGCTCAACGTTCGAAGAACCTCCCAAAAAAACGTAGAACTGACGTTGAATAATGTCGATGACGTCAAGCTGTTTCTCAGAACATTTTTGGGACTTCTCGTGCTCGACGTTCAAATAACTTCCTAGAGAAAACGTAGAACTGACATCGATTAATGTCGAAGACGTTAAGGTGTTGCTCAGGACATTGTTGTGACGTCTCCTGCTCGACGTTGAAAGAACTTCTCATACAAGACGTCGAACAGACGTCGATTACTGTTGAAGACGTCGAGGTGAAGCTTATGACGTTGTCACGACGTCGCGTATTTGACGTTGTCGGTACTTCTCATGTGGACGTACCAATGCCGTCGATAAAAAGTTTGTTAAGGACTTCGACGTCGCCCTACGTCTAGGACCTTATTTGGGCGTCATCTCGACGTCTTGTGCTGCCTGGGCTGTTTGGTCTTCAACCACAAGGTGTTCCGATGAAGATTGAACCTAAGAGGAAATACAAAATACTCATAAGACATAGGTAACGGTAATGCGTAGGTAAGAACCTAAAAACAAGAAAAAGAAAGATGTTTTAATAGTACTCACGAACCTTTCAGATGCTGCCCTCAATGACAATGTCTTTGAAAGGACCAACTGAACGGAATTATTCAACGTTTCTTGGGTATAATTTTGATACGGCCGTGCACCAAGCTTCCTTTTATAATTCCTCGTCTCTTAAACGCTGCAAAATCAACAAAACAACATATAATTTAAATTAGAAACAGAGTGGCGTAACTTTGTGACAGTTGGCGTGTCACAAAGTTACCCCGCGAAGTATCAACATTTCAGTTTCCTTTCTATAACCTTACACAAGCATGACTTGATTAAATCTATATTACAGTTTATTTTAGCCTAAATATTAACAATCAGAAGTACATACCTGTTTTCGCTGTTTTTCTCGTGCGGACGGGTCGAGCACAGAAAGTTTAGGGTGCTTCAACAATGCGCGCTAAAACACCATTCAAACTGTCGGCGTCTAGAGTGGCTCCGGAGCGCGGGAATGTCGGCCGGCTGCCGCTAGGTGGCACGGAATGTCAGGCGAGTTTGTTGAGTGGCTCGTAGCTTTTCGGCGGCGCCTGGTCTTGGCGCAAGATTTAAAATACAAAAAACCGAGCGCGTGTCACGAAGTAACCCCTGCAGTCACAAAGTAACCTCATTTTACGGTACAAATAATAACCTTGGCGAGCATAAGCACCCTGTCAGTGTCCTTCAAGACAAGGAAGATTCTACAAGCGCGAGCTCCCAGCCAAGCACGCGTGCAGGAACTTTCAGCGTCCCTGCCAAGCACGCGCGCTCGTGCAGTGCAGGCACAGTTCAGGGCCACATCCTCGTGCTTGTAGCATCGGCTGCATCTGAACTTAAACTGAAACGAAGTATAACCAAGTGCTTATCTTCAGAAAAGGAAGAAGAGTCTTAATCGATGCTCGTGCGTGGTGTCGTTCAGTCTGCGTTCTGGAAGCGTGTACCCTGACGAAGCCACGGTGCGGTCATGAAAGCCTCAGCGAGGTAATCTCTAAGTAAGTGAGAAACCAGTCAAATGAAGAACTGCCGGAAATGTCTCTCGAAAATGATTGTCAGTCGCGACTGATGTCCATTGTTTCGCCGGAAGATGACCCTGCCATAACTGCTATATTGGCTAATCAGGCTGCAATTGATGACTCCGAAATGGTGCTAGTTGACCGCATGTTCAGTGAATCACCGCCGTCGTTTCCGTCCCCGGATTTCGCGTCGGAACTTAGTCCATTGGACATGATTTCTATAAGAAAGGACGTGAGAAATATCCTCAAAGACGCCGAGGCCTTAAAAGAGCCGCAACGGGACAAAGAAGTTACAATGGGGGAAAACAAAGGCTCACCCTCTGGAGGAGACAAGAATTCGGACCAACATTCAACCGAACAATTGTCTGTGAACCCAGGTAGAAAGCCGCGAAAGAAATCTAGACAATCATCTCTCATGAATACGAAAAAAGAAACTACAAAAAAACCTGGGAAAGTCCAAGGCCGTCCGCCTGTCTCTGGTTCGAATAAAACGTCAAGCTCGGAGAGACGTACGCAGCAAAACAAGAATATGCTGCCGCAACGAGAACAACCGGTGCAACTGGGATCAGGGACAGCAAGCGCAGAAAAAAAACTCCCCCGAGTTGGGTATCAGAACAATCGGCAAAGATGCTGGTTCCCTTTACAGAAACCATGAAACCATGAGTTCGCGGAGGCTAAATGCTGAGATTAATGAGACTGACACACTTATTCAAGTTCTTGCTGATGAGGATGAACCACCCTTAGAGCAGGAAAAACCAGCTCGTCTTCGTTCGCAACCCATGGCAACACCTGCTTCGTCGAGCGTACAGAGGAAAAAGGGGTCATCAACCAGCTTCGTACCTTCAACTATAAATCCGTCTCCAGCATTCACATACGCCGTCTACGCACATCCCCAAAGCTACGTTACTGCGAACACACCGGTCTTTATGCAAGGTTCTGACCCTTCACCTTTCCGTGAACCGGCTCCTTCTTACGGACAGCCGTCCGGGGTCTCCCTAGCGGCTCCCCTTGCCGCGAACATTTCTCTTCCCGACCGAGAACTGAGATGTGACGACTGCAAAAAAAATAAGTACTGCGTTGGGTGCGGCAAATATAAATTCGAGGCACCACTTAAACGGGATTACAAGGGCGGCAGGGCATGTATCAACCACGAAGCATATAACCCAGTACAGTGTCCAAAAGAATGTGTCCACCCGTCCCATGCACCTGATGATTACTATTGTGAACGCTGTCCCTGCTGTAACTGTCTTGAGATAAACAACAGAGTAGTTAACCCCCTTAGGGACGGCTTCGACTTTAAGCCAAGTCGCGTCGTCGAGGGCTGCCCTGTCTGTGCTGAGGAAGCCCACAGTAAGCGTAGAGTGGTTCACCCAATAGCATCAATGATTCCGAAACACTCCTACAGGGACGGTGAACGAAAACGGCATGGGCGGATGAGACCGCGCGGCGTCGAACAAAGTGTTTCCTCTGAACTTATCGAAGAGGTGCGCAGACGTCCGAAATGGGGTCCGGAGGTACGTGAGTCCGATTGGACCTATTGTCCCCCGAAAGCACCCTTTGATTCGAAACATGCTTTCATGGAGGACGCAGCTCGGATGGAACCCTTGGGCCCAAGGAGTCGTGTCTGGACTGCCCGATCGGAGGAACACTTGCCTTATACCACCACAGTGTATCGTCGCGATCAGTGGTTTCGTTCGCCAAGATTCACTGATGAAGAATATCCGTTCGGCAGGTGGGTTTCAGTCTTAAGGTTTACTGCGGTTTTTGTTATTAATTTCAGATATCTTTGACTGTCTCGGGACCCTCGTCCGGTCACAAGTAGATGCACTACACAGTACTGCATAACAAAAAAGTGGCGCCGAGTGTTATCATTTTGTCTCAGCCAGACACACATATATCCGGGGACAACTTTAAGTTGCCGCGAAGCCAAAGCTATCAGCGACTACGTGCTCGTATATCTTTACATCCAATCAAAGATGTGCATACTAGCACTAATTTATACAGAGAAGCCACAGAAGGTTGTCCTCAAGTCTGTTGGATAATTCATTTGCTGGCTATTAAGCTAGCAAATGGATCAATTGCTTGCATAAGCTTAGCTTAGGAACTTACCCAGGCCAACCACGAAACTCACGACATAAGTAATTGCAGGAGGTTTACAATCCTAGCTCTTGGGGACAGAAGTAAAACGCCTTAGCTTAAAAATGCCATCCTTAAAGAAATCGTTGACTCACAAATTTAAGACTGCTGAATTTAGAAAAGCTGGAAATATATGGCCCCACTTAGAACGAAAGTGTTAGGGGTACTGTACTGCAGATATCTGGTGAGAGAGACTATGTGTTTATTAAGGTAAATACCACAGCGCACCCGTTAAAAACATCTACAGCAAAGAAGTAGGGACGTGGGTTACAAGAAATACACATCATGCGAATACTACAGGTAGCGTGCTCCGACATTACATCAGAGGCCGTGCTGCTGAGAGTGTCAACCTTCTGCGGTATACATTGCGGACCGCCGAAACCGCGTTTCTCGGCAAGAATAGAGAGGAATGAAAACCATCATAGTGCAATGACGTCACGTACAAGTCATGTATAATCACAGGGTGAGGACGGCAGTGAGATCGTTCAGTCGTCCTGCCTCCAGTGCGAGCTTCATACCTTCGATAGCACTTATACTTCGTGTCAGCTTAAATCCAGACGCAGCCGATGCTACAAGTGCGAGCATGTGTCCTTAAGCAGTGCTTGCATTGCACGAGCGCGCGTGCTTGGCAGGGACGCTGAAAGCTCGGCGCTCACGCCTGTAGCATCGGCTGCGTCTGGATTTCAGCTGAAACGAAGTATAGGTGTCGTGTGAGCTTGGAGCGTACACGAGAAGCCAGGCACGGCAAAAGGTTGCGAGCGTGCTGGAGGCTGGTTGACACAAGGGCACGCCTGTCGTTTTCATTCCATCAGTAACTATTATGCCCCGCCTTCAGCACGAGCTCGTAGCTTTCCGCTCATCTTTGGCTGGCGCGCACGCTTGAAGCTCACGATACGTCGAAGCGTTATCGAAGCTAAGAAGCTTCAGCTGGAGGTGGGACAATTGAAACACCTTCCTGCTGCTGTCATCCCTTGAAGGATAATATATTGTGTGTTATATAAAAGCTTCGTGGAGTAAGAAACATGTTAATGGGCGGAAGGTACAATTGAAATCGGTCTGTTTTGTTTCGTATGTAGCTGCCTTAATGTTATGACACAAAACTGTCACTACTTACTCTTAGCTTGTGTTGGTCTTGGCTACCTCGTTTCAATGTCGTCATGCAAATACGATGAATCAAAGAGGGTCAAGTAGATAAGAAAATTAACATTCGGTACAGGGTTTCTGGTGGCGGGATGTCCCTGAGGACCGGGGAGTGGGATCGGGGCCCACGTCGGCTCGGATTCTGCCAGCGAGTTAGCCCTACAGTCGCGAACTACCGCAAGCTTCGACCGATGCCGGGCGACGATCTTCTGGAGCCGCCCTGCTGGTCGCCACTTGAGAACCCCGAACCGGACTCGAGAAGGAGCGACGCCCCCAGGGGGGACGGGCAGCCCTCTGAATTGGTCCTTGTGAGTTCGGAGGAGATGCTCTCGGAAAGCCGTCGTTCCATTGCCATATCGATGTTCGAAGACACAAGACCTTCATCATCCAGGAGTCAAAGCCGTGGAAGATGGCAACCTGTGAGATATCCCGCTTCCTATATACTCTGATCGAATCACCCATTATTCAGAAAAACAAATGTCGGATACTTCACTTCACTAAAATTTGTTAATGAACTTTCCAATTAGTGAGAATAAACATATGGTCTGCATTAAAAGCTTGCTGAGCGTCATCGAAAACTACGAAATCAATCAACTATGGAAAGCTTTGGAACGCGTGCTTTGTTTTTCTGAATTCCAAAAATGCATCCAACTTCGACTCGAGCGGTGTTTGTGTTTTTTACCAACCGCGTTTTAGCACCGCCAGCCTTGCTCTGTCGCACGAATGGTATCTTTAGTGCACCACCGCGCTTCACACGCGCTTCCAGTAATTCTAAAATTGACTGATAGAGTGGTTTTCGATGACGCTCATGCAGTTTCTAATTAGACCCATACGTTTATTTTCACTAATTAAAAATGAATTAACAAATATAATATAATTATTCGATTTATCGCGACCAGTAGCCCCCTATATTGTGTCCCCCTCGTCGTATAACTCACTAGCAGGCATAACATTAGTGCACCTTGAACGGCTTTTTTTTTAAATAAGTCGATCTGCTCATATTATTTGAAACACCCTGTAGATTAAATTCTTCATTGTTTATTGAGGCAAGCCAGCATTCTTTTTTTTTTTTTCGAACGTAAAGCCAAGCAACTCTTCGGCTTAGATTTAATTGTCATATTGTTATATAGCGGAGCGAAACCATCATCGAGCCTGTTGTACTCACGGATGAGTACTGGAAAGGCACCACCTACGAGGGGCCCAGAGGACTGGATCCAGGGGATCAGCACATCTGGCGGGAACAGGCAGCACCGCCAGACCAAAGTACAAGCCGCGGCCGCGGACCACAGGTAAGTCGTGCTGCTGCCACTGATGCTCTACGATTGTTCTTTCATCAACATTCTGTGGACGATTAGCGTAAAAAAAGGGTCAAGGTGTAGGCGAGCTGGTACATATTAATCACGAAGTTTAAGCCATGAGTCTGGGAAGGAAACGTGAAGGCCAAGTAGAAAGGAGAAAGTGGACAAACTGCGTTTCGCCATGTTATCGATGATTAAAACCCTATCTGTCCACTTTTTTTCTTTCCCTTCTGCTTTGTTTTGAAGTTTTCTTTCCTGCCTCAGGCTATAAATATCATGATTCTGTGGACATCACTTGTCTCATTATGTTAGCAATGTAGTGGCTGATAGCACGACGTCTTCTGTTTCAACCTTTCTGTTTCTTACTTCGCATTCTTGCACTCGGAGCTGGTAATCTTGCAATGTACTCACACAATTTTAGAACGACGGGTAAATTAATACATACAATAACTTGTCCTTAGGTTTTCAACTATGCTTCAACTTTAATGCGATTGCCAGTAACAATTTCAGTGTACTTTCTAGAGGGAGTTGGGTAACAGTTGGGAGTTCGGTTTCAAAACTACAGAAACCCAATTTTGCCTACAGGGGGATGCTTTATGACATCCTAGTTTGTGTGTGGTGTAAGTGAATGATACCATGAATCTGAATTCTCCTTTCGAGTTTTTTTTCCACTACTGGTCTTAGCCGTCTCAAATGAAAAGAAGTTGGCCAGACTCAAATTCCCGAAGGTCAGTCTGGCCTCGAAAAAGTCGGTAGTCCGGAGCTCCAACCCCATAACTCATCACATAGTCTAGTACTTACATCTTACTGTTTAGTTTGCGTTTAGTAGAGATCAGTAGTTCGCTTAATAGTTATTACGTTTAGTAGATGAAGCCATATTGACTTCAGCTACTAAACTTAGTCTGAATCCAGTACGATGTAATTTTATAACAAATGGATTCCATTTTCAGATGTCGTCAAAATACAATGAAAACATGGCGCCTGTGCTTGCCGAACATCGCGGGAGCCATAGCTCCACGAGACTGCCTCGATCGGTAAGCTACGACAGTCCTAGCGGTTTCTCAAGAAACCAAGATAAAGACCCTGTGTGGAAGTCTTGTAAATATGCCAGTCGGGAAACGAGGGCGAGTTCAATATTTAGAGAACCCAACAGGACGGAAGATGACGAGCGCCCAAAATTTGGACAATTTACCTGGTCTTACCACAACTTGATTAGCCCGGAACGAGATTCTGTGTCTGCTGCTTGTAGTGGGAAAAGGTCAGGCACCGGATCGTCATCAGTGAAAGGTTCCAAAGTCTACAAACGAAAGAAGAGCGTCCTCTCGGACACACTCTGGCGAAACTAGTGCATCTAAGGCGAAAATAAAAAAAACGTCAACAAGGACAAGAGAGGAGAGCACTGTAGAAGGTCTATCTAAGACAAGCACAAATGAAAAGCCATGTCACATAAGAAAAGAGAGGACCGAAGACGACCTATCAAGAACAAAATCAAAAGAAAAGTCAAACAATATAAGAATATCGAGCATTGAAGATGACTTTCTACTCTCACAATCATCCTCCAGGGCATCAGTGTTAGAGCCTGAATATTTAACGGAGCAGAACCAGGTCGAACATACAAGGTTTCTGGAGGCGACAATGAATATCAAAGACGATGGTACAATTCATTCAGAGATTCCTGCGATGCCAGAATTAGAGAAATATGACACGATCATCGGGCAGGTTAGAGACACGAACTTTCAAGGTACGGCAATAAAAATCAAAGACGATGGTAGGACTGACCAAGAAATTTCGACCGCTCCACAACTCCAGGAAGGTGCAGCAGCCTTGCAAAGTAAATCTGGCTCATACGTGTCGTTGCCTTCAGAGTCTTCACACACCGTTGGTCGTGCTGCATCCGAACCTTCAATGTCAGGTGCCATGCAGCCTTTACATGTCGCAGATGAAATACCGGGAATCACTTCTGAGTTCAGAGAGATTGAACAAGAAGAATTGAAAGAACCATCTCACGAGAACACAACACCCTCTTTCCAGTCCCCTCGCAGCAGTGAAACGTCTGAATCCAGCGAACTCACTGTTCAGTGGAAATCTGCCTTACCGGATATGGTCATGGCAGCCGTTCCTATCGACCTGGCCAATGAAACCGAAACCGACATCGCAACGCTTATTAAAGATGTTGGACCAGATGAAAGTAAGGAGGTGCCGGAAGCTTGTGTTGAAGAAGCAGCAGAAGCGCGAACTGAGGAATCGAAAGAGAGCTCCGACGGTCTAAAAGAAGATAGTCATTCAACACTAATTTATTTTCCAGAAAGTCGATTCTTGATTGTAACCGCACTCATCTGCATTATCTGGATATTTTTTCTGCTTCTGTACTCTTCCGTTCCTCACAAAGTCTACAAACGTCCGTCGACAACGTCGTTTCCAACGTGGCCCAGTAAAGGACCCGCATGGCAGCACTGCCGTAGGACCGAGAACACCGTTCCCTGTTGGCATTTACATTTGTTCAACCGATTACTGCTCGAGGGAGGCAGCGTACCTGAGCTCTCTCCTTAGCCCCGATGTATCTCCCTGCGACAACTTCTACCAGTACGTCTGCAAAAACTGGGAGAATTCTGCGCATACCCATCTGAATGGCGTGGGTGCTGCTGTCTCGGTAGATACTAAATTACAAGAACATATGGAAACTACAATAGCAGAATATGTATTGGATGACAAGAACAGGGATGTTCTATCAGCAAGGGAGCTGTATCACGCCTGCATCAGACCGAAGACCAAGCGCAGTAATTGAGTTACGAGATATGCTCACGACATGGCCGGTAGGGCAGTGGCCCCTAAGTGGACATTCCGCTACATTTGACGTAGCACATGTGTGGTCAATGGCTGGGAGACTAGTACGAGAATTCGGCATAGCAGCTCTGGTTGGGGTAATCATAGGGGTACATCCGCACAAGAATGAACCACGCGTTGAATTTCGGCTCCCTCACCTAATATTATTCAGGGGCGATGAGGCTGTTGATCAAAATATTTTTGCTATATTTAGGGCGGCCATAAGACAAGTGGCCACCGAGTTCGGCGCTGTTCACCTCGTTGACGAGGTGACATCAGATATTATGTCAGTGCTTACGAGACTGGCTGAAATATTCCCATCATCGATCGATGATAATTACAAGGTCATAACGCTCAGCGCTTTAAGTGGCGACTTGCGTAATTTTTTGTCCGTCGTATTTGACGGCATTCTACTAACGAATGCAACAATAATCCTAAGAAACCCCAAGTTTTTTCTTGAGCAGATAGTACAGCTCTCGAACGAAGTCAGCCTTCGGGCCCTTTTGAATTATTTAACGTTTCGATTGATTATATGGTTTTCCCCTTTATTACCAAGTACGCTCGACAATCTAAGAAAACTTTTCACCATCGAAGCCACAGGTAGGGTTATTTCTCCGTACACGTCGTCGGTGCTCTGCCTGCTCGCTGTTGGCAGGGCTACTCCGTTGTGCTTGGTCAAGGCCCACGCCAGGCTCAGGATTGCCAAAGGCACCGACGTGACCAGTCGCGTCTGGCTTTCTCAGCTGGAGAACGTTTTCTACCGGAACATTCGCCGTCTGGCTTGGATAAACGGGGTCAGTGATGCTGCTCTCCGGAACAATTTGAGAGGACACCGGCTCGCGCGCTTCTTCCCCGCCTGGGCGCTCAACGCCAGCAAGTGCACGGCGTCCACGGTGACCCTCGGCAACAACCCGGTCAGCGTCTTCCACGAGGTCTCCAGGCGGACCCAGCTGGAGAAACTGCGCCAGGTGGAACAGAAAGCGAGGCCTCGCGAACCTGGTTCTACTTTCGACACCCGCAGCAGGTGAGGGCGCTAGAGGATCCACTAAAGCAGTGTTTGCCAAGCCATGTCACGCCAGTCGAGGGTAGCCCGAACCACTGCCTAGTGGGCACTCAGGTGTGCATGAGAGGCGCGCCGTTGTAAGCATTTAGACATACGCGTGAATAAATTCAGGTGTTAGGTTTCTGGTATTTAGCTTCCCATCTTTGCAATCTCGTACTTTGCAATCCCTTCGCCATATGTTACCTTTTCTACTCAGCAGGTACCATCTAGAAAACATAGATGTATACCCTTTGACTAGAGCTGAATTGTATATGTGTTCCATCTAACGCGAATGTCTCTGTATGACATTTTTCTTTTCTCGCTTTCGCATATTATGCTTGCTGCCGATCGTTCCTGCGCTCTCACATGTTTACTCTGTTTATTGTTACTGAAGTACATGTCTAGTTGGTAAGAGAAACTCTATGCTGTATAATGAGGCTTTTTAATGTATCACACTTTTCTGCCATGTTGCTACGCTTGTTTTGTTTTAGGGCCCCCGACACAATCAAGTTACCATATGGTAGCTTTTTGTCTGGAGGCCCGCCAGAGTAAATGTCTGGAAACCAAAGGGTTTCATTTCACTTCATTTTATCTTCAAAATAATTCCTGTAAATTTAAATTGAATGCCATCGTTTCGGCATATAGTAGGACGTTTAACAACGTTTACCGCGATACCGTTACCGCTACCGTAATTTCGGAACCGGGCAGTAAACATACTCCTAACGAACCACGCGACGCCAAGGATCATCAATATCACTACTCTTTGTCTCGGCAACGAGGTGTCAAATGGCGTTTGAATAAAGAGTTTTTTTAGGAGCGAAGCTCCTTAGGGTCTAGCCTTGTCCGTCCGGCGTCCGTGCTCACATCGATCTTGCTGATGCTCGTGCTCGTGAGCTCAGGTGCTCGTGTAGGGCAAAACAAAAATGATAAAAAAATGTCTGCGCAGTCGACAGGATTCGAACCTGTGTGGGGAGACCCCATGGATTTCTAGTCCATCGCCTTAAGGCCCGTTCACACTCTTGCGACCTCTTAAACCTGGGTACCTTAAAACTTCTTAAACCAGAGGACACACTGGCGCCATCTATTGGGTAGCAGTGTAAACCGGCGGTCCGGCATATTTTTTTATTTCTCTCGCGCATTATCCTTTCTTTCTTGGCTCGAAAAACTTTTGTCAATGTTATAAACGAGCCTTTCTATGGGTATTGCGCACATTTGACCTCGGAAATCCCGCAAAACCTTCGCTCTTGTAAAATGCAGTTCCAGGGTCACCGCATAGATGGCGCCACAATGCCAGTGTGTTCCCTCGTTCTAAAAAAATTTAAGAAGTTTTAAGAGATCTCGTCTCTCTCAGTCGTACTCGGTCGCAAGAGTGTGAACGGGCCTTTAACCACTCGGCAGCGACTGCGGGACGAGTAGGGGACTTGAGATGTGGTAGTAACTCAAGAGCTGGGGATGTCATTGATGAAACGTTGCATGTAGCCGCTCAACGTCTATACAGGAGAGGGCCCTGCGGTCAAATGCGTATATAATCGCGTTAAACTTTGCATGCATTGGTTCAATGTTTATAGACGAGAGGGCGCTGCGGTCAAATGCTCAAATGCGTATATAACCACGTTCCCTACCACACATTCTACTTCTGACATGGATGAAAACGAACGAAAGGCTCGGCATGCTGCGGCTCAGCGTCTACGCAGACAAGCACCACCAGAGCTTCGCCCCAATCAATATCATTCACCACGTGGAGATGCGGTCACTTTTTTTTCTCCGTACGTTGCTCACGGTCCCGTTTAGGTACGACGGTATCGTTAAAGTTATTACCCTAACTCCATTCTGAAACAACAAAAATGATGCCGAAGAAGCTGCTGTCGATGAGTTGATTCTGGACGAAATGCGTCAGCCTTTAGCGCATGGGTTCCGACTCAGCGAAGGACGGAAATTTCAACCTCGCAACGGTCAGCATATTGTTGTCTTCAGAGAGCCAGTCTGTTCTCCCGGGCGGTGGCGGTTTCTGCTTGTCGTACATCGTTGCTAAGCGTCTCTTGCTGAAGCATACACCACTCAGCGCAGAAAGAGACTAAAAATTATTTTTAAAACGTACACAGGTGTTGCTTTAGACCGCAAAAGAGCACAAACAATGAAATAAAATACCTAAACCAGTAAGAAACAAAAAAAGAAATAATAAAAGTATCTAAAGTCTTAATGCTCTTATCAGAACGCACCAGAAGCCGCAGGGCCATCGCGTCAATTATGGCTGCGCTCGCGGCAGCTCTGGCTTCCACGACGTGCTGTAACCGCTCATTCACACTGGAAGCGGATCCGCGTTCGCAAAGCGGTTGCGAACTCGGTTTTATAAAGGCCTGTTCACACATACAGCGGAGCGCTACAACCATAGCGCTGACCTCGCGCTAAGCGCGTGTTGACGGGAGCGTTCACAAGCTTTGTATCGCACCGTCAAAACTGTTGCTCATGGCAGACGATAACTAGCTGACGCCACGTGAGCAGCGCTACATGAGCGCTTCGCTGTATGTGAGAACCGGCCTTAAAGGTCCAGCACAATTGCACGCGCACTCGATGACATCAAGTGCGCGTGCAATAGTGCTGGATTTTTATACAACCGCGTTCGCAACCGCTTTGCAAACGCGGATCCGCTTCCAGTGTGAGTGAGCGGTAACAGAGGCTGCGATCGTTATACTCCTACCTTTAAACATACCCCCTCCTACAATATTTGGTGCCACGATTCTTTGTGGATACCTCCTGCGTTTCGAAGCAGTAAGTGCGCCGCTAACGCTGGCCGTCGGTGATGCAGCAGACGCCGCCATCTTGTCCTCAGCCACCTCAATGACGTGCCCCTTCCCAACGCCTCCTGTACAGGCGTTGCCAGTACTAAGGCGCCTGTCAGGTGGTTCGCTCTCCCGTTGCGGCCGGGCTGCTATCGTATTGTAGCCAAACGCCACGCGGTAGCGCTCACCTCCGACACTATTGTTAGGGGCGAAGCTCCTTAAAGGGCAACTCCGCTTCATTTTTGATATTTAGAAAACTATGCAGCCCTCTTCAGTATCATGTAGGAAGACCCCATGTCAAATATTACAATCTAATTCCGTCTATATATTTAATAAACTGGCCAGCAAACTTTCAAATGAGCCAATGCGCCGAAATCTGCCAACTCTAGCGTGCGACGCGAGGCGCAATCGTCAGCGCAGTCAATGCGACGGAGTTGGAGCGGCCAACGTTGACCCACTACGTCAGAGGCATGACTACGTCATTCTCACGTTTTGCTTGTTTTTACTTCTTAGAGCGAAATTGAACGATGACGTCATGAGTTTCTCCTCCCGGTGTTGGCTCAACAGCGTCCACGTGATCACCGTAACGCGGATGCGCTAGTTTGCGCTGCCCTGCGCGCTTATCGGTCTGTTTCTCCGCTCCCCCTCCCCTTCCCCCTCTCCCCCGGGCCATCACCGTCCACGCCATGCGAAGCGACCTGCCCGCGTCGCGTGTCCTGTCCCTCGCCCCCACGAACTTCACAAGACCACGTGGTTCGACGTGACGTGGCCATGACTCTGTCGACACAAGGCCAATGTTGCCTGACGCAACCGAAGTTTCGGTTTCGGTATCAGCAGATGTTTAAATTAAGATTACACGAATAATACTCCACATTTTGCGAATCCGAAGACATAAAGCTGTTTAGTAGTGCTTTGTGAAATGGAATCACATGTAAACCTAAATTTTTCGGAATTGAGCGGAGTTGCCCTTTAAGGTGTATCCACACGACGGACCGGGCCGCGGACCGATTGATCACGTGATGCGCGGCCCGCGGGCCGCCCGGCTGCAATGAACATCCACACGGCGGACCAAAAGAGCAGACGACAGAGCGAACGGGCCGGTCTAACCCTCGACCTCACAGCACCGCCAAACGCATGCAGCGAGCTGCTTTGAGGCTATTTGTAAGGAGCCAAGATGGAGGTTGAACCAGTTGAACGAAAGAGACGTTTGGCCGCGGTGGCCCTGGCGTTGACTATTGAGGACAAGGAGGACTTAAGTGAACCGAAAAGGGCAATCTCACAGAGCGGGGAATTGCTCCACGAGCGCGATGAAGTAAAAAGTTGCATCGTCGCACCATGCCGCCATCGTTGCACAACAAAAGGTTCGTCTTCTTTGTCTTCAACAGTTGGCGCCAAAAGAAAACGACTTTGGATTTGGATTCCAATCCAAACAACAGTCAGCTTGTTGCCAGACTTAGCGCTTCAATTATACTAAAAACGCCGCGGTCCGCCGCCAAGGTCCGGGCGAGAAAAGTCACTTCGCATTTCTCAGTAGCGCGGGCCGCGGACCGCCGGCGGACCTCAAAGACCGGTGACGTAAGATCACTTGATGCGCGGCCCGCGGACCAAAACAGCAATTTGGTCCGTCGTGTGGATACACCTTTAGGGGCTAGCCATGTCCGTCCGCCGTCCGCCGTCCGCCGTAGGCCCGGCGTCGGGTGCTCGTGCTTCTGCTCGTGAGATCACGTGTGCACATGCTCACGTGCTCGTGTAGGGCAAAAAAAAAAAAAAATTGGAAGAAAAGATGAAAAAAAAATTATGAAAAAAGAAAAAGAAGAAAAAAAAGAGTAGGGGGTTCCGAGATGCCATCCCATCTGTCTGCTTAAAAAAAAGAAAAAGAAGAAAACCACACATTCTCCTACTGACATGAATGAAAAGGCTCAAAGAAAAAGAAGAAAAAAAAGAGTAGGGGGTTCTGAGATGCCATCCCATCTGTCTGCTTCAAAAAAGAAAAAGAAGAAAACCACACATTCTCCTACTGACAAAAGGCTCGGCATGCTGCGGCTCGGCGTCTACGCAGACAAGCACCACCAGAGCTTCGCCCCAAGCAACATCATTCACCACGTGGAGATGCGGTCAATTTTTTATTTATTTATTTATTTTTGCTTAGGTACGAGCATGGTTCGGAACCACCCTATTGAAAGCGAACGACTAGATCATCATCATCATCATCATCATCCACAACAACTCACGCTGGGCGCGCGGCGATCTCGGCGCGGCTGGCGCGGCCGATTGCTCACAACCGAGCGCCAATTTGATTTAATTTAACATGCGTTTAATTTTAGTTCATGGTTTAGCTTCCCATTGTAGAGAAATACCAAACTATTCTCCATGGCCCTAGTCCATAATACCAAAAGAAGACGAAGACGAATGTGTAAATATACCAAAGAGGTGTTATAGTCAGCGCTGCGTAAGTGTTTCTTTCTTTTGTGTGCGTGGACTTGAGAAACAGTGTTGCGGGCGCGCTGTTCCTCCAGTACAGCACAACGTCATTCATAGCCTTTGCGGTGCAAAGGAAAGCCGATGCAACCGGCTCTCTTTGCGCTGTTGATGTTAGGGATGAGTACTGCTCTATTCTATTTGAACCACAATTCGCATACCCCTACTGGTATCACAATAGCAGACGTCAAATCTCCCGCGCTGTCGCGGCCACGATAGGGTCAGTTGACAGCGCCCATCGCGGTCGTTTCGGTGAAAGGGAGGAAGAAAGAGGGAGAGGGCATGGCAGGACGCCCGCCACTCTTATGACAAGCATCTTAGTATAGAAGGCGTTGCCCTAGCCCACCTCAACATGGCGGAAACGTTACGCGGCGCCAGCATCGCCGATAATGGAAGCGCACAGATACCTTTCTCGCAAACGTGTATATAGACCTTTTGCTAAATTACCCAAGCACCAAGGAGCATACTATATTCCGCCAGTCACGTGGCTCTCCTCTGATCCGTTGTCTGCCGCTCCGCCATTTCCACCTCGGCGGCCGCTTCTCGTGGCGATCTGCCCGGCTTTGTCAGTGTCTACAACTTTTCCACAAGGGTGCAGCCATCTTGAATGTCGTCACTTCTGGTATACGGTAAAACATCGTTTTGATCTTGTGGAGATCTGGCTTCCTTTTCCTGCGCTGACCCTTCGGGCCCCAAATCCCAGCAACCCGGACACAATGCCTCCGAGATGCGTCGTGCCTCGGGGGAGCGAGGATGGCCTCGCAGTACCAGAACATCCGGCTACACCGCTCCCCTAGTCAACCGACGTCACGCGACTGGCTTTTCGGAACAAAGGACCCAAGGCTTGAAAAAGGCGACGCTCTCTCGACGAGGGCTCTCTCGAACGGCGGACAGCAAGGAACGCTCGCGCGGGATTCGGCATGGAGACGGACGCTGGCGCGGGGAGTGCGGGCGCTACGTTGGGCTCCGGACTCGACAAATGGTCCGGACGGCGACCCTGGACGACGGACGTCCCAATGACGCGGTGTGGACGACCACCGCTGGGACTAGGAGCAGCTGCAGTAGTAGCGGACTTCTCGCCGGCCTCGCTGATGACCGTTCCCTGATCCCGAAACCCCCCAGGCAATAAGTGAGTGAATAAACCCTTTTGCTGAGAGCGAAGTATTATCGTGTCATATTCATCCGGGGACAGGGTCTGAGGGAACCGGAGTTAGAAGCCCGCAATCTTTCCACGCCGTTGGAAGGTGTTTATGAAAAATGCGTGATTGTCACACATTTTTGTTTTGCCTCGCCTGTATTTCTTAGCATATTCCAGGTTGAAATGTTTGATTATTTTTTCGTTCCGCATACCAGATACGAAACCCACGTGACTGAGAACGACAGAAAACAGAAAACGTCTATAGGAGGCTATGATCAAAGCCAGGAGTGCGGGCTGGCTCGTGCTTGTAGCTTTGGCTGCAGTCTCAGCTTAAGGTGCAACCATAGAGTAATCTACACAAGGTAAAGAGCGGACACTTCCATAGGCCCCAGCGGCCCATTTAGCTGGCAGGGAGCGCACCCAGCGGCCGTCGTAGTCCCCAACTGAATTAATGGAGTCACAATAAAACAACTTACCGGATGTATAGATATCTAGTTTGGCGCAGTGTATTGGGCGGTAGCCTGCGCCATCTGGTTTGCCGCGAGTTATGTTTTTCCTACTATACCCGCATGCCAAATTTCAGCTATAATTACTTCACACGTATGTATGATTCCTAATGCGGACAACTAATGGACAATACTATATACAGTTAACACTGACTTTGCAAGCCAGGAAACCCATGTAGGTTTGTGCTGTCTAGAAGAGCACCACCAGGGAGTAATCAACAGAGTTTATTTTCTCAACAAAAATATGATGGGCAGTTTGTGTCTCGTATATAAAATTACAAAAACTTGTGGTCGGTTTGCCTTGCTGCATACCCGACCCGGAGGAATAACACGGAGCCAACGGTTTCAACAACAAGAAACTACATTTAATTGGACATGGACAAGACGATTAACAATGTTACCGGCGGCGCCTGAGTCCAGGCAGCGACTCTCCGTGCGCCGCCTCTGATCTGCCTTATCAAGGCGGCGCACGCGATGTGCGCGTGGCTGGCGTGACGTCGCCGCCACGCGGGAAAAGTTCGGCACCTTTGCCTCGCAGTCGGGCAACTGGGCTGTGGAGCCGCCAGGGTGCCCACACTTCCCCCCCCCCCCCCCCCCCTCAAGCTTCGTCCGTCATGTCGATGACGGAGACGTTGTTGTGGGCGTCAGGGGGTGGATGGCGCTGCTGGGTGGACTGACGTTGCAAGTCCGGCCGGCGCCTGCTGAACGAGCGCGATGCGTTCGGCGTCAGCTGTCTTTCCAGCTCCTTGTTCTGGCTCAGGGCTCGGCTGGCGGCCACCTTGTTGCTCTAAGTCGGCTCCAGCAGGCGGCTGCTGTTGCTGCTGCTGCTCTCCGCGTGATCCTCCTTGATCCGGGTTAGCTGCCGCTCCGTCCTGTTGGGGGTGGTAGCGGTCCATGGTTCCCTGGGCCGCCCCTGACGCGCCGACGTCCTTGGTGCCCCGGTCCAGCACAAGCCCGGCCGCCGTGTCGTGCCGATGGCGGGTGTGGTGACGGTGTTGACCACGAGCCATCTTCGTAGAAAAACAAGAAAGCAGACGACATGGAGCTCAGTTGAGGGTTGGGCCCGACGTTATCTTCGCACCCCTTCCAGAAAGTTGAAAATAACGGATCTGAGGTGGGCACACAATCTTCTCTCCCCTCTCTTGAAAAGGGAGCAGATCCGTGGAAGTAGAAAACTACCCCCAAAATGCGAGAGAGGCGAAGCCGAAGAGAAAAAAAAAAGGTTCCTCTCTTTCGTGTCACCGACGTCGCAGGTTATACCGCCGCCTTGGTGGAGACAAGGGGGTTTCCGGAACGGGACTGCCGTCAGTGTCGTTCCGGTCCTGCGAGGAATCTTCGTCTTCTGCTTGAAAAAATCGTTTAAGGTCGGTGACATGAACAGGTCCGGTTTCCTCACTAGACTCACAGTGAACTAGTTTGTAAGTGAGGGGCGAAGACTTTTCATGCACGCGAAACGGACCTTCCCACCTGTTGGCGAGGGAGGCTGCGAAGCCTCGAGTGGCGTCACTCAGTGAGTGAGTACGCCGGAGTACAAAATCTCCCACCTCGAACTGCAAGTCACGACGCCCCTGGTTGTACTGTTCTGCCTGCTGTACTCGGGCGACGTCGAGATTCTCTCGGGCCTCTCGAAGGTTATCGGAGAAGCGCTTTCGCAGGTGCCCTGCGAACTTCACGTAGGGGCGAAGCCTTCCCCCAGACTCTGTAGAAAGGAGACTGTTGAAAAGCGGGAATGCGAGCTCCTTGCCGAAATTCAATTGGGCAGGAGTGAGACCCGTTGACCGATTAGTGGTCGTACGGGTTGCGAATGCCAGCTCTGGCAGTTTCGCGTCCCAGTCCTTGTGGCGCTCGGTGTAGGCCACTAACATCGTCTTGAGGTTCCGATTTACCCTTTCTGTGATGTTTGCTCGTGGGTGGTACGGGGAAGTTCTTTTGTGCTTAATTCCCAGCACTGCGCATGCGTCCACGAACACCTTACTCGTGAGATAGGAGGCATTATCACTTACAAGCTGTGCAGGAAAGCCAAACTTAGCGAATGTTTCAAGTAGACACTCCCAGATTTTTTGCGAATCTAGCTTCCGCAAAGGGAATAACTCAACACACTTCGTGAAGTGATCGGTTACCACGAACAAGTATTGATTGCCGCGGGTACTACGTGGGAAGGGCCCCATGACGTCACAGCAACAAATCTGCCAAGGGCTCTGGCTCACGATCGGTTGCATGAGACCGGGGGGCTGACCACCGCGTGGTTTTGCCTTCTGGCACACCGAGCAGCTACGAGCGTATCGGAGCACATCCTGCCTCATGCCTGGCCAGGTAGCAACTTGGGATAACTTTTCATAAGTTTTGCTCCCACTGCTGTGTCCTGCCAAGGCAGAGTCATGCATGTATCGGATGAAAAGCTTACGTAGCTTGCGGGGAATCACGGTCCGGAACGCCGAGCCATCCGGATCATCGTCAGCCTGGGGGATGTAGCGCAGCAGGAGGCCGTCGTCGCTCATCAAGTAGGAGTCGAACTCCTCGTCGCTTGGGCGGTCGACTGGACCTCTTGCTGCCAGCCAAGCGGACACGCGTTGGCAGAGTCCGTCATCCAGCTGCGCCTTGCGAAGCTCCTCGCGGCTCACCAATGTACCCCACCGTGAATCTGGGGATCCTCGTGCCGTGGCCGCGATGGTCACCAAGCCATGAGTATCCTGCGAGTGTTCCTCGGGGAGTGGAGCACGAGAGAGCGCATCAGCAACTTTGTTGGTTGACCCCGGGCGGTACACTATGGAGTAGTCGTACTGTTGTAGCGTAATCGCCCAACGAGCAAGGCGTCCAGATGGATTCTTAAGTCCCCTTAGCCATGATAGCGCTAAGTGATCAGATTGAATCTGGAACGTTGCGCTATCTAGGTACATATCGAAGCGCTTCAAAGCATGAATAATGGCAAGACATTCACGTTCTGCGACACTGTAGTTGCGCTCGGCTGGAGTTAGCGTGTGGCTCGTGAAAGCAACTGGCCGAAGCACACCGCCATACTCCTGCAGCAAGACAGCACCCAGGCCACAGTCGCTTGCATCTGTCTGCAGAACGAACGGCTTGTTCAAGTCTGGAAGCTGTAAACAATCGTTGTCAGTCACGGCTTTTGAAAGGGCTGCGAATGCGCATTGTTGTTGATCGGCCCAACACCACTTGACGCCTTTTTTTAGAAGGTGATTGAGCGGTTGGGATATCTCGGAACCGTGTGGAATGAAATCCCGGTAGAACGCAATCATTCCGAGGTATCTTTGTAGGCTCTTTACGTCATGTGGGCTTGGGTATTCCGTTAGCGCGCGCAACTTATCTTCGTTGGGGCGGAGCGTGCCGTTATCCATAACGAATCCAAGGAGGTTAATCTTGGGCGCGGCCAACTGAACCTTTCCGGGATGAATTGTAAGCCCAGCATTACGCATTCGCTCAAGTACGATGCGAAGATGCTCGACATGCTCCTCAATAGTTCCCGAGAAAACAACCACGTCATCCATGTATGCCATGGCAAATTCGTACTTCGAGTTCCCAAGTACAACATCATCAGGCGTTGAAAACTGGCTGGAGAGTTAGACAAGCCAAACGGCAGTCGGGTGAACTCGAACAACCCTCTGTGGCAGATGAAAGCAGTTTTTGGAACGTCTGATGGGTGAATCTCGATCTGAAGAAACCCGCGACTGCAATCCAGCGTTGTAAACACGGTCGCGTTACTGAGCGCGTACATCACGGAACAAATGCAGGGGAAAGGGTAGCTGTCTCGTACGGACACAACATTAAGCCGCCTGTAATCCACACAGAGTCTGGCTGTTCCGTCTTTCATCGGAGCGAGAACAACGGGGAACGCCCAGGGGCTCTTCGACCAGGGTGTAAGACAGACA
Organism: Ixodes persulcatus; assembly: GCA_013358835.2. NCBI lineage: Eukaryota > Metazoa > Arthropoda > Arachnida > Ixodida > Ixodidae > Ixodes > Ixodes persulcatus. The sequence continues at coordinate 477,479 of JABSTQ010011472.1, read as the reverse complement.
GGTGGGGAAACGGCCCATAGAGGCCTACAGTCATGCCGTGACCGGATTGTGTACTCGTCTGCTTGCGGGTACCCCTGATTTGCGACAGATGGCGCTGCGGCGAAAAGAAAAAAAATCTCCGTCGGTTTAGCCGGTCGCCACCGGTCGCCCACCTGGAGTGAGAGTTCGCGGTGCTCCACATAGATGGCGCCACAAAAAAAGAGAAACCCGAAAGGGACACAATCCGGTCGCTCATTTGGCTCTCGTTTCCCCACCTGTCTATCTTACACCCTGTCTTCGACTCACGTACTGAACCGGTGTCGATCATTTCGTCGAGCGCCGCATCAAGGAGTGCCCTTTTGTGGACGCTGATCGGTCGAGGGTTGCACCTCCGAGGCGGCGCGTTACCGGTTTCAATGCGGTGCAGCAGGATGTCAGTCTTTCAAGGTGTTTCCGTGAACATCGGTGAGAAAGACTCCAGGACGGCTTGCAGCTCCTGCTTCTGCTGGCTGCTTGCGGGGCACTTTCGCAGCGATTCTCGAACGCCGGCAGGCAAGACGTCCGGCACCATGGTGAAGCAACCGGCAGAAACTTCGAGCGACTTCCGGTCAGCTATTTGAGCGCCATCTCTTCTCCGTTGGTATTCTATTAAGAACTTCCGGTTTACGCCGGAAAATTTATTTAATAGGATGAGATACATATTATTGTTGCTGCTTACAGATTTCAAAAATTATCCTGGTAAGGTGAAACAAATATTTTGGTTAGCTAAAGTTTCGCCCTCATACTTTGTTCTCATTGGTCGGTTGTTTTTTGTATTTTGACCGTTGAGAACAGTTCCGCGTCGGCTGCCGTGGTCGCGGCTGCGTTGGCTGCGTCGGCTGCTCGACGGCGTCTTTGCCAGCGGTGCTGGCGGTGCGGTGGTGGATTTCGTTTGTGGCAGTAGACAGTGGCGTTGACCTATGTATATTTCGTCTACCAGTACGCCGAGCAAACGGAACCTTGTCTATTGCTCGACTCAGTGGTGCTCTAATTCCGGTGGCAACAGCTCTGTCAAGTTCTTTGGGTTCCCGAGTGAAGAAAGGTAAAGACGGGTTGCTGCTTTTCGTTATACAGTTTCGGATTGCCGAAAACTTGCTGGTGCATGTTTCATTATGGTACAGTTATTGTAGAAGGCCAGTAGGGACAGGGCATTTATGTTAAAGGACACATGCAAAGAAAAAAAAACATTTTTTTTAAACAGCTTAGATGGAAGAAGGATATCATAAAACGATTTTACAACGAAGAAAAAAAATTTTTAGAGCTATATTTACGGCGCTATACGAATTTGTAGTTGGCGCCCGCCGGAGCCGCCGCTGGTCACGTGGTAGCCCGCGCGCTGCGTCACCGGAGCCGTAAAGCCACGCCGCCGCCGCACGCTGAGCGTTGTGCGAACGCCGCTTCAACGCGTTTCTCCACGCCGCCGTCGCCGCCACCGCACAAGTTCGTCTGGTTCGGGGCGCCGCCGCCGTCATCTGACCGGCGCACAGGTCTATCACGTCTGCTTGCGCTTTTTCAGGAGTTTCCTTTGGGCTCTAAACGTTGCTTACTAATCTCACTTTTTTGTTATACTTCAAACAAAGATAAATAAGTTACTTTTAGAGGCCATAGGAAGCTTTCGAAAGAGTGCGACCACCACGTGACAAATATGGGCCCGTCACGTGATAAATAAGGGCCACTTTTCTGCGGCGCCCCCGGGCGCCAACTACAAATTCGTATAGCGCCGTAAATATAGCTCTAAAAATTTTTTTTCTTCGTTGTAAAATAGTTTTATGATATCCTTTTTCCATCTAAGCTGTTTAAAAAAAAAAAAGTTTTTTTTCTTTGCATGTGTCCTTTAAGATGAGCGGTGTGGGGTGGGTGGGGGGGGGGGGGGGGCGATCGGTGTTCGAGCACCGCAGCTTGGTAGCACGTGCGTGGAGCAGCTCGCGCTGCAGAAGGAACCTGCGAAAGACCTTGGCGATCGAATCACTGTTGCTAAATGCTGCAAAGTTAAATGTGTCATTGCTGTGAATACTTGAATAGTAGTTTCGTGTAGATTGTGTTACTTTGCATGTTGTACCGTGAAGTGCACTTTTTTTTTTCTGTATAAAGGACGTACCTAATAAAAAGAAAACTTGCAAAAGAAATTTGGACTTGTGCTCAGACTGGCGATGTGCGCCCATCAAAGCTGCGAAACATCAGCGGCCAGGCGCACTTCGCATTCATTGATTGACGATCTAATGAGAAGTGGCTGTCACTGAACATGCACGGTGGCCGAGCCGATCTCAATCGAGCGACGCAAAGTCAAGTGCAATCGTTTCGGAAGCGTCGGACATTCGCAAAAAAAGGTAAACACACTTTTTTTCGATAAAAAATATATTGCTATTACTTTATTTTGTAGAAGAACGAGACGGCGGCAATGGGAGCAGTTCCCTCTTCTCTCAACATCAGTGACAATAGGATGCAAATTCGTTCGGAGTTCGGAGGCTGCTCCGAACTCCGAACGAACTTGCATCCTCTTGTCGCCGAGGGTGAGAGAGAGGGAGAGGAGGGACAACACTTCTCACACCCTCTCCCACAACCAAGCGGTTGCCATGACGACGGTGCGCGTATTGTTTTGTTGATTTCTTATTGTTCTCGGAGAAACGCAACGCCCGTTAGGGGAGATTTGGCGCTGCCGTCTGCAATTGGAGTCCCTATGGGAGGTATAGGAAGATTCCGCCGGTTGGGTGAAGTGGGCTGCAGTGGTCGGGTTACGGATGCAGTCCTCCCGTTTGATAGACGGAGTCAGCTCCGGGTGTTGTCCCAGCCGGTATCCACCACCAGAAAAGTCGAGCGTCATGCTTTCGCCTGTAATGGAATCTCGGCCCAAGATCACAGGTACCACGAGTCCTGGCAGATAAAGAAATCGCTGACGCCGCTTCTTTCCATTAAACCGAATCTGCAGCCTCACGGCTCCTCCAGCTGTTATCGCTGTACCAGAAGCTAGCTGCAAACGGGTTACGCACTCCCGGAGGCTCATCTTTTTTGCTTTGCAGAGTTCGAAAACGAAATCCCCTATGAGCGAGATAGCGGCCCCAGAATCCAAAAGTGCGGCAATGGGAAAATCGAGCAGTGAAATCGTCATGCGCGTTTCAATGATGTTAGGCTCGGGCTGGATTCGACATACCGATGGAATCTGTGCCGCGGCCTCACTGCTCCCAGGGACTGTAACGGCCGTCGGCAAGTGGCTGTCTGGTTTCAGCGTGGCCGGCCGTAGTAGTTTCCCTGGTTGTTCTGGTTCCGGCCCTTTGCCGCCGTCTCGTGCCACCTCTTGTTTGTAGTGTCCAGAAGCCTTGGACACTGGTTTCGGTGATGGCCGGGCTTCTCGCAGTGGTAGCAGCAGTGCGACGACAGTTGCCTGCTTAGGCCACCCGCACCGAGGTGCCCGTCGGACCGCCTCCAGTGATCGGGTAAGGAACCACTATGGGAGGGCCTCCACCAGGCTTGCGACTGGCTGTTGTGGGGAGGGCTTGTTCCGTTGCAGCGGGGGTCAATGCTGGTGGGCTGCGGGTTTGCGACTGCACCGTGCCAGCTTTCGCCAGCACTTGCAGGAGCAGACTGATGAAGATGGTTCGCTTGGGTGGTGATCTCCGTTGGGCCCCAGCTTACGATAGGGCACGGCACACGACCTCCCACCTGTCGTTGCGACCCCCGCCCGAAACCCTCACGGGCCTTGCTGTGACCTCCTGGGACCTCTCGGGGAGAGTTAGGCAAACATACGCTTATCCCGTACGGGAGATTACCATGCATGCCACGCCAACTCTCCTGGTTGACGTGGTGGGGAAGGGAGGTCTCGTTCGGACAGTCCACTTGCGTGGAGGCCTCGGGGCCCCGCCATGCGCATGCCGGTTCGAGCGCGTACTTGGCTGGTAGCGGCGGCACGTAGTTCCGCTCGGCATGAAGAGCTTCCTCGATGAGGCGGGCGCCCCGGGCTAGCTCTTCAAGGGCCTCAAAGGTGCGGTTGATGAGGTAGACGTGGTACCTTGGGTGACACTGTCTTCTGACCCGAGCTACTCTGTCCGACTCCAGTGGCTTCGGGTCCGCCCTCTTGAAGAGCTCTTGCATGACCCGAACGTACCGGACCAGACTTTCATCCGGGTGCTGCGTCCTTGCCTCGAGCTCTCGGAGAATCTGCGTTGCGTAGCCTGCAGGCAGGAACTCTTCTCGAAGCCTTGTCTGGAAGTCCGCCAGGCTGGTGAAGGGGGCCTGCGACCCCAACCAGCACCTGGCGCTGGCTTGCAACGCCAGCGGGACAATCCGGTCCACGATGAAGGCTTCGGAGGCACCGGAGGCAAGGTGGTACGTCTGCAGCTCGCCCAGGAAGTCTGCCACGGACTTGACGTCGTCGTATCCCGTGTAGACCGGAACAGTCAAGTGTGGTCGGGGTTCCCGTGGTGGGGTCTCCTGCTGGCCAGGCGCGTGGGCCAGGCGCTGCATCACGGAGTCGCACATCTCCGTGACCTTCGTGAGCAGGTTCATTTGTGCCGCTGCGGCCATCGCGGCTTCCTGCTCCAGTTTGAGCATGCCTGCGAGCACAAAAAAAAAAGAAACGCCCCCAAAAACCCAACACAAGCGCAACACAAGCGCAAAAAAAGGAAACGCCCCGCAAAAACCAAAACAAGCGCGCAAAACGATTGCCGCGGTCACAAAAAAAACCAGTCAGAAACAGGTCAATACAACAAACTCGGACGTGACGGAAGCACGCAACGACGACAGAAAACACGGGGAGTCGGAAAAAAGCTTACCGAAAGAAGAACCCAAGCCCCGTGAAATTCCTGCGGGCGGGTAGCATACCACGGTTGGGCGCCATTGTGGTCGGTTTGCCTTGCTGCATACCCGACCCGGAGGAATAACACGGGAGCCAACGGTTTCAACAACAAGAAACTACATTTAATTGGACATGGACAAGACGATTAACAATGTTACCGGCGGCGCCTGAGTCCAGGCAGGGACTCTCCGTGCGCCGCCTCTGATCGGCCATATCAAGGTGGCGCACGCGATGTGCGCGTGGCTGGCGTGACGTCGCCGCCACGCGGGAAAAGTTCGGCACCTTTGCCTCGCAGTCGGGCAACTGGGCTGTGGAGCCGCCAGGGTGCCCACAAACTACAAAACACAAGCATCGTGTAACAAGGATTCACAAACAGTACATCCTACAAAATAACGACAAGCATATTATGGCATGCATGAAAATCTTATCAAACAAATGGAATTACAACGTTACAACTGCATTTGGATTGAGAGCCTGTTTTGTGTTCTCAAACAAGTTCCATAGAAGGCGCACACACACACATAGCATATGCAGCATCAGCAACAAATAAAAAAAAACTGGCCATGCAGTATCAAAACTCGTTGATCCAATGCAATTTGTATGCGAATAAAACGTTCAGCAGAAGAATTTTGAAATGCACGATGACCACAATGAGAAAAAACAGACAAGTAAATGCCTAAACGAGATTGCCACTAGTATAGACCTTCTTAGTCTGTGACATAGTCATTAAATAACCCTAACACAACCTGCGCTGCACAAATAAACATACCTTGCTCCTGCTGATTTAAGTAACAATAATGAACAAAATAACAAGAACTGAAAGCCAACCGACGGACTAATACAGGTTTTACGTTCATGTCACGTTTAACATGTCACATTTAACATGACCACTACCATAAAAAGCACACATGAAATGGCTGACAAACGACTGCTACAAGCAGAATGGTGCCTGGTGTTCCTGCAACCCACTCATCACAAATGATTCCACCAAGGCTTGGCATGCAATCTGCACTGCCTATTTAAGTACATTTTACAGGGTGTCTACCAAATGACTTCTTCCAAAGTCCATGATTTTTCCAGGTTTTTCTTGACTATTTCGATAAAATTTCCTGGCTGTTCCTTCCTTCGAAGGATGACATTTCGGGCAATGTTATTCAGCAGAGCCGTGGCGACACCTGATCGCCGGGCTTCGTCCCGCACCACCGTGCCACTTTTACTGGTCACTTTCCCTGATTTGGCCAACCTTTTCGCAGTTTCCCTAATAATTCCCTGACTTTTCCAGGTGATCCGAAACTCCCTGAGAATTTCAGGCTTGCCAGGTTGGTAGGCACCCCAGACCTCAATCTCCTTCAGGCTTCACATATGTGTAAAGCAGAAACAGTGTCCAAAAGAAAAGGAAGTTGCATCCAAGATGAGTGACCTAAAAGAGTATTAACAAAGATCAAAAAGGGAACTTACACATTCCACATGACCATAATAGGAAAAAAACAGACATGACCATCTAAAAAGCAGTCATTACAATAGACCAGTAGAGTGCAACCTACTTGCTGCAAATAATCCCAACAAATGGCTAGTGTGCAGTCTGCATGGCCCAATAAAATTAATTTTACTCTTATAGATATCTTATGAAATGCAACATAAAGGCTGAAACATCTTTCGAGTGAAGTTCTACCCACTGAACTTTTCAAGCTGTACACCAGAGACCGAGAATGAAAGCGAACTTTATCCAAGTTTCTATTTACGAAACGGACATGCCAGCACAATCGAATCCGGCAAAAGATTTTTAAAAACCGTGCACGACACTCTGGAGAGCAAAAAAATTAAAATCACCAACACGTGAGAGACTTATGTACAATGACTCACAAACACTTCGGAGGTGCGCCACACTTTCGATAATAGAAAGAAAGATTGACTCGAGCTGCTGAACAAGTGTGAAAGCTGCACTTGATGGCACAGTCAAGTTGCCGAAGAGCTTGCCTTGGACGTGGTACGCTTTAAGCATCATAAAAAACTGTTGTGGCTCATCAAGGTTACTGTGCTCATCCCTAAGCAAGTCAGAACAACGACAACCTTCTGCAGCCTTCTCAGTAAACATTTTAACAAGGAAGCCAGCAACTTAATACGTAGCAGAGTTGTCAATAACATGGGACTCCTCATGGGCTGCCAACTCAGTGATGTTTTTCAAAGATGGAAAGTCGTCCTGTGGGACATGTTGCACAACATCCATGACTGACTCGCTACTAAGTGAAAATGGGGACAACTCCTGGAGGAGGTCCGTCTCATCCTCCTCGACATTTCTCTTCGGTGACAGTGTGATGAGCTTCTGAATCCCAATGTTTTTCAGCCCAGATATGAACCGAGGCACATTGGGATTCGAGTTGCATCCCTGCGTTTGTCTTATGTGTCCAAACATATATTCAAGTGGGTCTTGTTGAAGTCGACGCGTGAGGAGAAACTCAAAGTCGTGATTCCTGGCAAACATCTTCCCACAGCAGCAAGACGGCTTTGATCGTAATTTGCCACACAATGATAGTGTGTGGCTGACGTTTGCCTTCGAACTTCCAAGACGCAATCCATGGAAGCTGTTGTCTGAGAAATTCAACGAAATCCGGCTGCCCTTTTCAAATAGCATGGCGCAACTTTTGCTCCGTTTTTTTTGGACTGGAGCTATTCAAACAATCAAACAGTTTGTCCATACGATCACAAAAATAGGCAGTTGACATGGCTGCTTCAGGCAGCTGTTTCGCATAGACAAGAGCTAAAAGCGCGACGCACACTGAAACCCTCAATACCTGGGTCGCCCGCTTAACCTTCATATTACTGAAAGGTTTCTGGTAGATATGTCTTTCGGTTAACTTTGGCGCCAACCGCAGTCGCATCTCATGTGTGGAGTGATACAGTTTCACAATATCTGCCCAGTCCCACAATCTCATTTTCGATATGAAGCCTGTGGGCCTGTCGGTTGTTCCGAGTTGTCTTCACTAAATGGAGAACATCGTAAATGAAGTAAACGCGTTCACTTTTTACGAAAAAAAAGGGCTGCGCCACAGAGACACCAAGCTGATTTGCTAAGCTTACATTGGAAGCCCCTTGGTCACAAATTACAGCTTTAACTGTAATTCCAATGCCTTGCAACTGCTCAGTGAGCGAGACCAACAGGTTCGCGATTACGGTAGATGGCGTAGACGTGTGCCCAATCTTATAGGCGACAGGTTGAACCCATCTCTGGGAAACTCCGGAGAGAAGGATAACCAGGGCTCTGTCGGCAATCGTTGAGGTTCGTTCGCAGCCATCATCCGTAAATCCATGAACAACATCTTGTGACACGTCATATGACAAGCTTTTTTTAACACTATCTCATCGAAGATGAGAGTGCCGACGCGATCGCGCTTACTTCATGATTGTGTTTTTGTTAAAATGGATGACATAATGCCTGCTATAATTCCAGCTGTCATTTTGACCTCCGACAGCCATCTTCTTAGTGTGCGCTGACTACGAAGAGTGAGATAATGAGACAAAAACGGTATGCCCGCGGCCCACGGAAGTTGAGATGAAGAGAAAACTTTTTCAACCATAACGGGAATCGTTTTCCCTTGCCCTTGGATTTTAATTTAACATGGCCGGACAGTAGGTGAAATACCTCGTCTGTCACGTGAGGGCGGATGATGTTGAGAGCTTCCGAAACTGATCGAGGCATATTCTTCCCTTGCCTGCGCAGCCTTGCGATGGTCTTCCGGTACTTTGAAACCTTGACCTGGAGACGCCTTATGATGTCCTTCGGTCTCGACGCAAAACTGCGCAGAGGAGGCGTAGAAGTACCTGACACGGCTAAAAAAAATAATTAAATCAAAGCAGGTAAGGAGTTCCGCTTATAATCAGCACAGCCAACATTACCTTACAGTGACATAATCTGCAAGTAGATAATATGCCCCTAAACTACAGACAATTAGAAATCATGGAAAACTGTGCTTTTGAAGCTATGTTGGCTAAATTTACAAATTTCCACCCTATGCCTTGACAATGCAGTACGTAAGGTACATTACAGGTTTTGCATAAAAGCCCGTCACCGGAGAAGTAGACAAACTAATATCCACCTTGACACGCATGAATCTTAGTTATATGAGTAGTAGCCTATGGGCACACAGGTGAACAAAAGAAATGGGACACTTACAAGCTCCAACTGGTTCAGAGGAGGACCTTGTGGACGGTGTCACCGGTCGGAACTCCAAGGGCGAACTGCACGATGGGGCTGTAGCCTCCATGGGGTCTGCGCCGCACGGTGGGGCTGTTGCTTCCATGGAGTCTGGAAAAATTTGTCGATTAGACGCAGGCTGTTGTTTCGAACACAAGTCCTTCCTCACCATGGGCAGTGGTTGAGGGTTCTTTGGGCCGGAAGCTGGAGGCTGCACTGCATGATGGGGCTGTAGCTTCCATGGGGTCTGCGCCGCACGGTGGGGCGGTCGCTTCCATGGAGTCTGGAAGAGTTTGGTGTATTAGAAGTTAGGTTGTGAAGCCGTAGAAGCAGTATTGTGTTTAAATAAAGTTTTACACAAGTAATACACTTTTCGGATATGGATAGTTAAATAAATCATTACCTTTAGCTTTCTCAATATCTGAATATGTCGATGGGCGGACTGAAGGCACAGCGGTTTTCATTAGCTTTGTTAGCCCAGGGTCCATGAAGTCACTCGCTGTGAAGTGACTGCTGCAGACGAAACACTTCGCATGTAGCTCACTGGACGATTTTCGCAGAAGGTCGTTTCTTTTGGCATACTTCAGCCACGCCTTTGACCTGCAAGATGTAGGGAAGTTCAATATTTTTTATTTCGTTTTTTCGTTCAAAAATGAAATATTTGACCACAATGGTTTGGATATTGTGGTTTCCAATGGAGGTGATAAGCAAATTAATAGTGCTTCAGAAGGTTGTAGTTACTTATTGACTGCACACATACACTATTTTACAGACTGGTTAAAAAGTATGCAATGCTATGAAAAAAATGTAACTTTCTTTTAGTAGTTCGGTAGTTTTATACCCGTGCTGGCCATGGGCATCAGCTAGTTTTAGTGCCTTGCTCATTTAAAGAAACATTAAAACTCTTGCAGTCTCAATAAAAAAAAAACACACCGAGTTGTGCTTCCCTTGCATGTCATGTTAATTCACCACGTAGCAACGAAGTTGTAAATCAGTCTGCCTTGTAGAGCTGGGAAGCAAGTCCACCACAATCTGGTAATCATGGAATGGAATGTTTTAAAACTAAATTTAGTACTAACAGAAGTACAGCACATTTATGATTTGAAATGAGTTTTCATTAAACATTCAGCTTTCTCTCCGGTTTTCATTAGAACGACGCATCCAGTACGTTGTTAAAACAAAGGACAACCTGTCGTCTCGTGGAACTCGGAAGAACTTTGTTCCTGGTTTCTTGCGCGTTCTCCCATTGTTTCCGCAACATGCTACGCAACAGTAGCTGCCGTAGCCAAACATCCTGGCGGCATCAGCTGGGAAACACAAATAGCACAAGTCAATTTGAGATTACGCGACTTTAGTGCCTTCATTTCATAGCAATTTGGAAACCAAAATTGTTGAAGCGACAATAAAGAGTGGTGATAAAGAAAAGCCTTCACGGTATTGTCACCCCCCATTTCTTTGTATTTTCCTCGTCATCGCGCTTTGCTTAGGATGGCCTCGCCCTAAGCAAAGCGGGCATGAAGGCTACCTGTACCCTGCTTCATACCTGGCGCCAGGTACAACGCTGTCAAAGCTGCTGGCGCGAAAGCCTCGCGCTCGCGTTACCAGCATTGACAGCGTTGCACATTAGGTATGAAATTGAGTATTCCTTGAGTGCCTTGACTGGCGCTCTCGCTGCACGAGCGCACGCGCACACGTGCAACTGCCGAGGCTTCATCCAGAGCAATTAGCTAGCGCTTTAGCCCGTGCGTTCAACTATAGCCAAAAGCAAGCAAAATACGGTGTTAGTAAAACGACTCACCTTTCTAACAACGGAAGAATGACGAGAAGCCCGCACGAGCCATTCAGACGCAGCCCAACCGACCTTGCGCTAGACGTGACCGGAAAGCTACCGTCCGCCGAGCCGACGGCCCCAAAGCCATCCACTGAGCCACAGCCAAAGCCGCAGCTGTTCAAATTGTTTTTAAAAGTATTTGGAGCTGCTATTAAGTTTAAAATGTTAGGTTTTAGAGTAGAGTTATTTATCAAGGGTGAAAATATAACAAATGTCTAAATTAAGTGTGTGACTGCAGTGCCTCTGAACGGCCGTCGTAGTCCCTAGCTCCTGGGCCGCGAATCGGCTCGAGTGGCCACTCTTTTCGTTTACTGTGTTACACTATGGTGCAACCCCACCCTTGGTTAGTGTGATTCTGAACGAACAGATGGCGGTAGGATCGCCTTCCAGGCCTGTATATCAATGCGAAAAATTATGTGTGGTGGCGCTTCGATACAGTCGGGTATTTTTCTATATCCTGAATTTGACATCCCTGGTTCCTTGGTTGTCTTTCTCTGCTCGAGCTTTTGTTGGAACGCGCACGGCTGCGCCAGTTCTCGTGCAAGGGGGCCAGCTGCCTACGCTTCGAACTCACGTCTCCAGCAAATAGGGGCAGAACAAAACGCGAAAATCGTCCTGAGCCAAATGGCGAGACACGTGCACAACAAAACCACCGACGCGTTGAAAAATATAAAATTGCCTGTGCGCCGTTATCGGAGATTTCAGAGTCCAATTACACATATTTCAATGTGATCAGATTTATATTGCCACGAACGAAGGTGGCGAGAGGACGAACAGTGAACTGAAAAAGAAAGGTTTAATCGGCGAACTTGTGACAAACAAAAAAAGCAAAAAAAGAGCGTCCAGGCAGCAGAAAATCAGGCGGCGATTCGGCAGCGTAACAGAGAGCGACAGCGAGACTGACTCGACAAGGTCGCGGGCAGCTGCTTATCTACAGTGCGTCACTATTTTGAAAGTAGGTTTGAGCGTCGCGCGCTTGGGGCGAGGATGAACTGGCACTTTCGAGAACAAGAAAGCGGGGCGATGGTTACGTCTGGTGCAAGAATGAACGTGAATCTTCTAGAAGACCGTGACTGAGCGTTGCTTTCTCGGCTCTGCGGGCGGCAATATGACGGGCCGGCCCTTTTGTCGTGCATGTGTTTGGCTCTTTTGTGGATTTCCAGGAAAACGTGAAGACGCGACAGACTTGAGTTTCCAAAATTCTAGCTTGAGGAATTAAATACCTAAAAAATCAAAACTAATGAACTATTTTTTGGGCGGTCAGGTGTCTCCTTTAGGTAGCTGGGTGTGTATTTTGACCAAAACCACGAGACTTGAAAACACAAAAAATGACACTCAGGTTTAGATGTTGAGTTTGGTAAACCCAAAGTAGGACTGGTGCGGGAGTCATAATAAAAAAAAATGCCGAAGTTAAAAATTAACTCACAGCAATAAATGATAAGAATTGAATTTAATGCGAATCCAGTGATAAATGCAATGACTGGCCAGGCAAAGATTCTTTGTCTGTGGATAGCTTTTGCACATAGTTTAAGCAATGTACACGGTGTCACAAAAAATTCACAGTCTTTTTTTTATTATTGCAAGAATAAACTAGGCATCGCCGAACGCTCTTCCTCCGCCCAAAAGTAGCGCTAGAGGTCACATCCAGATGTCAAAGTTTCAGCCCGATCCGATACCTTATTCAAAAGTTATAAGTGATTTTCTAAAAATTTAAATTGGAAAAATGGCGGCCGACGGAGTTTTCGAATACATGGGGCTCTATGGCACCAGAAACCGAGAACAGGCAAAAATGGGCTCCATTTTCTTATTGAAATTTTCATTTAAACTTTATTACCCTCAGATTTGGTGTAAGTTGTCTCTTGATTGCTTACAACAGAAAGAAGGAAACATTCTAACTCTGGGTTGATAGAAAAACTCCTCCTGCTGACAGCTACGAATCATCTCGGCGCCGATTATGAGTATTCACTGCATGCCAACGGTCGCGTGCTTTTTTTTTTTTAGTTTTTCCCACGCGATTGCATACAATCGCAATGGTTCTTGACAAACAACAATGTTTACTCAGGCAAGCGGTCACATGTGAAGCTTAGCATATTTTGTATTGATTGTGGCACACGTGGCAAGTTGCATAGGTTTTTCTTTTTTTAACAATCCGCGAAATAGAATGCTGCTGTAGCATTCTGTGCATGTAGCACACAAAAGAGCACGAAATGAATCGCAGTGTGAAACGAAAACGATAATGATAAACAAGCGTGTAATTACGCGAAAACTGAGGGCTTTGCACATATACAGACGGTAAGCTTTGTTCCACTAAATACATTACCAGTGAAGTATTTAGTTTTATCGTGCGAGCGAAGCGGAACAAACAACTACACTTACAGTGAACAAGCGCACCATCCAAATCATCGAGCTCACTTTTATAGCTTTTAGTGCGCTCAAACCTTTGAAAACACAATTATAATCAATTCTATTTCAATTATTTTTATTAAGTGCGCCTATGTGTGTGTGTGTGTGTGTGTGTGTGTGTGTGTGTGTGTGTGTGTGTGTGTGTGTGTGTGTGTGTTTTGTCTTTTGCGCTCACGTGCCATTTTTTAGTTATATAATATTTTGCCAGAAGGCCGACAACTATTAGCGGCGAGATGTTTCGGTGGCGCCCTCCTTCGGTTACCTTTCGTGACGTCATTACCTTGAGAACAACAAGCCCGATGGTGTTTGTAATTAGCACTCTGGAAGCCTGAAATCATAGCGGTCTCAAAGCAACACGGCCAACACCGTCAAAATTGAAGTTCTTACATTACTCTTATTTCCGTCGATGAGACATCCTTTGCTGACGTCATAGTCAGCATTCGGCCAATTGTGGTGGGCCGACCACAGCGACACTTTCGATCGCTCACGTCGCCAATAGTCTGTTTCATCATAAGTAAGAGGCGCATAATCAAAGATGTAGACAAAAAAAAACGCGAACATGCGAATACACATTAACAGTGCAATGTAACGGCGCATTCAAAATTAGTCGTTAGTGTTTTCAGAGAGCTGCACTTTCGTAGGGCGACATTGTTACCCGTTGAAGATTATAAAAAGTGCAGTACAACTGTTAGCTCGGGGTCTTTAACGTGGATTACGCAGTATATGTCGTACACGATCGCACGACGGTAGGATGCAGATGAGCGACTGAACCCAGGGTCCCTGCTAAAGCCCCTTGATAAAGGCGTTTTAAAGCGCAGCTCTTAAGGCTGAACTCCATGGAACGAATTATGTGACGAGTAACTGGCGAACGCCGCCCGACGGCACGCTCGCTTTGCGCGCGACGTAGCAGCCACTGTGTTGATTCCACGCGCAGAGCAAAAGCCGCCGGGCAAAATTCGTCGGTTATTCGCAGCATATTCGTCCCATGGAGTTCAGCCTTTAGGCGCCCGTTTCCGGCTTGAGCGGCGTCGGCGTCGCTGTTGGCGTAACCACGCGGTGCATTATGGGACGCGTGACGTCACTGATGACGTCCTCGGCATCCGCATCGTCATCGTCACCGATGACATCATCGGCATCTGCATCGGTATCATCACTGATGACGTCATCGGCATCCGCATCGTCATCTTCATCGTAACCGATGACGTCATCAGTGACGTCACTGATGACGTCATCGGCATCGTCATCGTCACGTGACCCCCAAGGTCACGTGACCCCCCCCCCCCCCCCCGAGGTCACTTGACCCGCCCCCCAGTACCCTTCCCTCCTCCTCCTCAAGAGCTGCGCTCTAATTCGGCGTTACAGGGAGTTCTAAACGGCTTTCACTTTTTTTTTAAGAGTACCGCCAACCTTTGTTGTGGAAACGCGCAAGACACGTGCCACGAGCGGGTGCTCCGCCGCCATTCCCTTTCAAGCGCCAGTCATTTTAGTGCTGCGCCGCCATTTGCCTCCAAGGGCCGCTCGAGAGACGGGCCTCGTGCACTGTCACATTTGAGGTTACTTGAACAACCAACGCAAACGCATTAAGGGGATTTAGTCCCTACAGGTTCTGCAGCGTGAGCTCCGTGCTTTGAACGGAGCTCGCGCTCGAGCATTTCTCCCCGTGCTCTGATCTGCGGTGCCACAACACACTCGGCCAACGATCCCCCACCGCACTTGGTTTAGCCTGTGAGATAAAGCAAGTGAGCTACGCTTACGGCTGAACTCCATGAACTCCGAAATTTGCCCGGCGGCTTTTGCTCTGCGCGTGGAATCAACACAGTGGCTGCTACGTCGCACGCAAAGCGAGCGTGCCGTTGGGCGGCGTTCGCCAGTTATTCGTCACATAATTCGTTCCATGGAGTTCAGCCTTTAGAGTATCGGCACTTTTTCCCCCGATATTGTTGTAGGCGCCGGCATCTTGGTGGTTAGTAACAAATCAAACGCAACTGCCGATCGTCATGATTCAAAAGTGCGGTGTCAAGAAGCTCACGTAATATTGCTTTGCTTTGTCGCGAACTGTTTAAACGTTTGTGGAGGACGGAAAAGCGTTTCCTGTGATTTCAGATAAAGCTTCAGATAACTGACAACCATCATTGTAAACACCAAGACGCGTATGAAGCGTAGCTTATTTAGTGGCTCTAGTTTAGTCCGACCGCATAGGCACAGAAAGAGAACGAACAGCTTAACCTCGCGCTCTTGGCGCTGCTTCAGTGGCCTCATCACCCAGTAGCGTTGGCTGCACTCCAAACTAATGTAATGCAAAGCAAATATTCAGATCTTAGGGTTTCACAAGCCAAACTAACAAAAATCACTTCACACGCCCCAATAAAAGTAAATTGAGGGTTTATTTTGACTAACTGAAGATCTTTTGACGTGCAACCGAAATCTCAGATTGGCCTCCGTCGGATTGATTTAAACCCGACAAATATGAATTCATGGGCCAGCGCGTAGGCTCACAGACACTGAGACAATTTAATGTTTTGTGTTTTGTTTTAATATCACTGCCACTTAAAAGCCACCGAGGTGGTTTTTGAAACAAAATATAGTCAAACCATTCCTACAAGGATAGTTTGATTGTGAAAATGATTTTTGCAAGTGATAAAAACATTAAAATGTTTTCGCATACGTGGGGGAATCTGAAATGGCAGGATGCATTTCATGGTGCCCATTTCATTTAGATCAGGGGGATCGGTGGCCGAGTGGGCTAGCGCACACCAGCTCGGAGCACGTGGAGCGGAAGCTCGCGCTGCAGAAGCCAGGGATCCTGGGTGCAGGTTAAAGACCCCAGGCTAGCGGTTGTACTGCACTGGCTAAATTGCTCATCTACAGCTGGGAGACTCGTCGCCCGTTGAGGCAGACCAAGTTCTAGGCTGTATAAACATACACACAACCCAATTTTTTTTTTCATTTGGATCCCGTGGGGCTTGTGTACCGACGCACAGTAGAACGCGCGCAAAAGCAGCTGTGGTGTACCTGCAGCCTAGCGCTTGTTGTTCTGACATCTCTGGCTCACTCACTGCGGGCATCCAGGCACCTGACACCCTGACACCTGGCGCTTTTTCTGTCTTTCACGTGGCGTTCCAAGCGGCACACGACGGAAAATGCACATCAAGCTGTTCTTGAACACGTGTCGCCATCTGTATTTTATATTAAGAAACTACAATTTGCCGCAACTGAATGGGAGAAGTTTGAGGTCTTAAAACATTCTTAACGTGTAATATATCAATTAGTAAGTTCTGAAAAATGTAATATCGAGGGATGCTTCATAATTTAATGTCTTGTTATTTTGATTAGTGCACGTGATTCCGTTTCTATAGCGCCATAAAATAATACCATTTTAAACTCTATTTTTTATTTTAAAACATACATTCTCTGTACAGTTCGTTGCTTACTTTTTTAATTTATTACATCCAACCTAACGCTCACGTAAAATATTGTGGACGATGGGACGTTATTACTCGAAAAATAATGTTTTCAATTATTAGAGACTGTGGTCTATTAACAGCTGAATAATGAACTAACAACTAAAAATAATCGTAATATTGAGACATTAAAGTATTGTTGAAAAACAGCTCTTTAATTTGACATTAACTTTATAATTGTAAGATACATAGAAAGAAAGTTATAAGCCGTCAAAAAAGCACCAAAACGTCATGCACGGTGGGGTTGCACCTTAAGGGTGAACGGAGTGTACCAGTGTAGTTACACGCCCTGCGCGTGCTGGTATCTGCACCAGTACCTGTTCTAAAACAAGACCCTGAAACAAATGGCATCTTGCACGCGCATTCGTCAACGCCCTATTTTGGTTATTCGAATCTTTTACACGGGGAAGGCGAGCCTGTTCGGCGCACAGACCTACATTCCCGGCATTCTCGTTGGTGTTGGGGTAATATATCAATAGGTTGATTTGCATAATTAAAAAAGTCTAACACGCGACAAGAAAACAAACAAACACAAAAACAACATAGTCGGAATATAGAGGTAAGCCCTATGCCTTGCCTCTTCATTACCTTTTCCGTATCCTTCGATCAGGTTTTATTTTACAACAAAGAAACGCCATATCTATGGTATGCTGAGACCCAGTGACTCGTAGTAACAGTCCTTCGAGCACGCTTCACAGCAAAGAAAAATGATATCTACGATGTGTGGAGGCCAGTGATGATGTGTTCCCTTCTTAGTTTGCTTTCTTATTCCCATTTATTCTTATTATGTCTCTCTGTTTTGTGTGATGTATCCCTTGTTTAATCAACGTGTGTGTATGTTAAGTGTATTCAATTTATCAAATCTCATAAACATTTAGGGGTCGAGTGGACGAGGAAGAAGACTAAACCGATGGATGAGAAGGATTAAATACTAAAGAATAGTTGATAGTCAGCTTTGTGTATTTGTGCTGTCCTGTATCTGTGTAATTGTTTAGTGTTCAATCTGTTTTCTCACAATCACTGCCCCACTTTTTTTTTCTGTCAGCTGTTCTTCCATTTATCCCTCCCCAAGCTAAATGTGACCTTCTGGAATCTGGCTGTAAATCCCATCCACTATCGCAAGTAGGGTGACCACCCGTCCCGCGACTCGCGGGACTGTCCCGCGTTGAGGGCTCGTGTCCCGCGTCACGCAAGAAATTCCCAAGTCTTCAAAATGTCCCGCATTTCATATTGTAGTAAAATTCACTCTGCAACTCATGGCGCTGCCGAACAACGAGGCACGGAGAAGCGCGGAGGTCGCTGGTAATCGTCTGAATTGCAATGGTACACCATTTTCTATCCAAGCATTGCGGGAAGCGACCGTCGTTCTTGCAGGAGAACTAACGCGCATGCTCCGTTGTGCCTCTCCCCTTGGTGGCAAAATATTCTAAGGAAAATTGCTCACCAAAGTTTCAACATAAAATATTGTAATAATTTTTATATCGCTCTGTCATGCGAAAGGGTTGCTGTGGGTCTTTGTTTTAGTGAACACAGCCACACAAGGCAGAAAGCCTGCAACTCGCAATGGTCGAAAAAGAACATAATGTTAAAAATTTGCGAAGGACAATGCTGATAAAAGTAGGCGTTGACAGAAAACAATACCCCGAAAGAGATTTACTATTTCTTATTTCCATTTGATGCATTGAGTTCTGCTACAGTCGATTTATATGTTTCCAACTTCGACACATTTAATAATACATTTGGCATAAAAAATACTTCACTCGTAGTGAAACTTAATTGAGCTTAATTGCTGCAATACAATTAGCAGGTGAACAAACAGCACATGATAATAAATGGGTTAACAGAGCCTCAGTTCGTGGTGTATGTGTTAATAAATTTCCACTCCCCCCCCCCCCCCCCCCCCTCGCCACGAGTGTCCCGCATTTCGCTAGCAGAAAGGTGGTCACCTTAATCGCAAGCCTTTTTTTCACTTTGTATATTATAGCCATTGCAACTTCCATAAGGTTGAGACACGGTTTGAGCGAAGACCACTCTTTATTAGACCTGAAGGGAAGCGGTCGCCGTAGCCTGAAGAGTTTAGTAATCCGTTTAAAACGTTCATTATAAATTTGTAGCTGACTTGGACTTCTCAGATCGTAACATATCCCAACATATTTTTCCTCCTTTACTTCAGTTTACAGTTCAGTTCAAATTAATATATATCGAACAGATGACTCGAGGCAGCGTGAGGTTGGGATACTTAAGTTAACTTACCCGTGTGTATCCGTATAGCCTACGTAGGGAAATCACGAACGTTGGACACCACCGTAATTCGAATTTCCACCTAAAGTAGGACAGGATCACTCAGCGGCGACGTTGGGACGTTGTACCTCATTACGAACGCTAAACTGCACCCTTTGTGTTCGTGTTAAGTGTTTACTCAGTATGGCTCTCCAACGCTATGGTGCCTGGAGCGCGTCTTCGACTGGTGTGTTTAGCGTCCAATGCTGCCCATACGTCAAAAATGGACACAAAGTGGCAGCAAATGACGTCACAGAAGCTGAGTGTTATGTTGTTGGATGTCGCAATCCTGATGGTCGGTTGTTGAAACGCTGGCGAAAATCACGAGCGAACGCGAGTGGCGCTGTCGTCACGACGTCCCAACTTATGTATCGTTGCCGAAACTTCCGTGGACTGTCACACTGGAGAGCGACCTCCAGCAGAGCAGGTGTCTGCCACACACACCACCGCCGTTGGGACACCGCTAGGAACGCGACCGGCGACAGCATGCCACTTTTATGACGTCACCAGGCGGAAATCGAGGGACCACTTTCTTGGACGCGGTAAACACTCCAGTCGGAGACGCGCTCCAGGAACTATACCAAGGCTGAGGTAGCTTCTCCGATCTTGACCGATAGCATAAAGACCCTGCCCCGTTGACACCCGTCTCCTCGCAGGTACGACGTGCCCCAGAGGACCGTGTACGTACCCCTGGGTCTGGTGAACGACTCGGTGCCGGGCAACAGCACCATGTTCGCCTTCCACCTGTCGCGCGTGGCCGTGCGCCTTTTCTCCAGCCTCGTGAGGATCGCGTCCGAGACCGAGCTGCTACAGCGGGCAGACTTGCAGCTGCTGTTCGACGACCTCCTTGGCTGCTTCGCCCGGGACTTCCAAGCGCTGCCGGGAAGCCTGCGTTCCCAGCCGGAGCGCGTGGTCACGGACGCCGACGACGGGAGTTACGCGATGATGATCCAAACGGCAGCGCTTCGGCTTGGCTTCCACGCTTTTAAAGTGAGCTGGAAACCTGTCTCGTCATGCGGTTGCAAATTCCTTGAAGACACCAAAATGTCGTATAAAAGGGCAGTGCAATAAATTTTGTACTTTCAAAAAAATACCGCGCACAATTGGTCCCCGATGTGCATGAGCAACGCAACACGCGTTAGTTTTATCTCTCCTCCCAATGGCAGTCAACTTACGCCTCCCCCGCACCTCCCAATAATATAAAAAATAACAAAAGTTTACGTGATATGGTGCATATTATAATATTCCAATATTCATTATAGCCAAGTGCCGGGGTTTGCAAAGTCTAGGGCGGGGGCGGAGCTCCCGACATTGTTAGGGTTCGACTCTTCCGGTCACAGCAACGAGTTCACACGGAGCACTATCCGAATGTTCGTCGCGGCATGGATATGAGAGCGCAAGTCGAGTGTTCACGCAGTGTTCGTTTCCAATTTATGAGCTGCAATTAATATAGTCACCATGAGAAAATCCCCGTCACTGTGACAACAACGTGATACTCTGTAAATACGTTCAGTTTTGCAAAAAAAAAAAAAAAACTAAGTAAAAACGTTCGCTGTTATTTGTTTTTAATTATACCCCGAGAAAAAGAAGCTACCTGGTCAGTGGCGTTGCTTGCGAGTATGCTCGGGTTACACTACAGCCAGTAGGTTTGTGTAAAGTGAGAAACATTCCAACCCAATCACATTGCACTGCCCATTTATAATCGCTTCTGACTCGATATCGGGTTTGTATTTCACGCACTTTACACCACCATATTCATTTTTGAATTTTACGCACTTTACACCACCATATACCGTATACACACAAGGGGGTTAAACGAGCGTGCTCCCACTCAACGCCACTGAGCCAGCAGGTTATTTGTCCCGGTGTAATTTCCAGGATAGAAGCGGGATATTTAACAATTTCGTATCTCGCAAAGCTCGCTGATGAAGTAACTCGCGGCCATTACCATCTTGACGCAGTCCCGAAGATCATCCTTGGGCACGACCATTTTGTGGACACACTAGTTGTATTCTGTTGAAACTACAATCAATGACAAAGCGGACGTTTTTTTTTGCTGTACCCAATCCCTGCGGTGACAGAAATATTCGAACTCTAGAGACCTTTTCATACAGTACCCTTCGACTAGGATACGCTCTGATACTTCGGTGAGTCACCAGCAAAAACTCTGTGCGTTGCATGTCCCGTGCCAAATTACTAAGTATTAGCTGCGTCACCTCATACAAAGCCTGAATCCCCAATGACTCGCTCTACACTCTGAAAAAAAAAAAAGAAACCTGGTCGTAAAAGAACTTTTAGGGGTTTTTCGGCTTGTCCATATTTTGCATCCTAAAAAGTGCTTTTAAGCGCTCCCTAAAAGGGTTCTTTGTGAAAAGCCTATAAGGTGTTCTTTTAAGCTCCTTGTTTATGCAAAAGAGTCCTTCGTCGCCAAGTCGCCTTACTAGTGAACCAGAGGGCGATAGTGCTTTAGGCGAAACCGTTATTTACGAGCTGATAGAGTTCTTGGTGCGTCAACGAACCTTTCAAGAACGAATTTTTTTTTAGTTTAGTACCTCCACAATTGAGCCATTAAATCTACCTGCACCTAAGACACCCTAACGTAGTCAGACGCAGTGAAATGCTACTGTGTCAAAGCGCCTGAAAAGTGTTCGGTGCATAAAACGTCGCACGTGCACAACGAACCGCAGCTCAAAGCTATTTATTTATTTATTTATTTATTTACCCTAAAGGCCCACACGGGCATTACATAGGGGGGAACAACAGTACAGAATTTGAAAAACAAAAACCAAGCAGCAACACACAATGAATAAAAAAAAAAATAAAATGCATACATATAGAAAAACATTATGACGCGTTCCGGCACTTTCAGCAACAATGGAGATATATATACACAGCAAAGGTAAATAGGTGCACAAAACTGAAGACGAAAATTTCAATTCAACTTAGCCTACTCAAGTAGCATCGTGTTTACGGCGGCAACAAAAGACTCATGATCACCGATTGAGGCAATTTCCCTTGGAAGGCTGTTCCAATCCGAAATTGCAAGAAGGAGAGGGGAATTTTTAAACATGTTAGTTCGAGCATATATGGGATTAATTTTAAAAGGGTGATCCAAACGGGGTGATATATGGTGGGCTGGTCGTAAAAAAACATCTTTAAAAGCTGAAGAGCTATGGTAGAGCTTGTGAATAAACGATAGGCGTGCAACTTTCCTTCTGGTGTGAAGGGGTGGTAAGTTGAGTCGATGTTTGATACCGGTTACACTAGTAAAGCGGGAGTAGTCACGAACTATAAAACGAGCGGCTTTGTTTTGAAGTGATTCTATTTTTTCTCCTAGATATGATTGGTGAGGATGCCAAATGATGGATGCATACTCCAGTTGGGATCTGACAAGAGTTGAGTAGGCAACGAGTTTTGTTTCTGGGTTTGCTTGGAAGAGAGTACGTTTAAGGAAGCCTAGAGTTTTCATCGCTTTGTTAGTAACATGTTTGATGTGAGTGTTCCAGCTAAGGTCAGATGAAAGGTGAACACCAAGATATTTAAATGAACTTACATTTTCGATGGGATCATTTCTGATTAAGTATGTGTGCGAAGATGGATGACGTTGTGTGGTGAATGTTATAGCTTTCGTTTTGCTTGTATTTATTTGCATCAACCACGTGTCGCACCAGTCAGAGATTTTATGCAAGTCATCCTGTAAAATTTTACAATCCAGAGGACCCGTAATTGGACGATAAATGACGCAATCATCTGCGAATAAACGAGTGCAAGATGTGATGTTAGTATGGAGGTCATTGACATATATCAGGAAAAGCACAGGACCAAGTACCGATCCCTGCGGGACACCGGACGTCACAGGAAGGGAGGAGGAAAGACATTGACCGATTACAACAGACTGGCGTCTGTTAGCTAAGAAGTTTGTTATCCATTTAACGACGAAGGTGGATAAGTTATATTTATTCAGTTTATGTATTAGTCGTTTGTGGGGAACGCGATCAAAGGCTTTGGCAAAATCAATAAAAATAGCATCAACGGGTTTGGACGAGTGGACAGAGTTATGGAGGTCCGTAACTAGCTCGAACAACTGCGTCTCGCACGAACGACCACGCTGAAAGCCGTGCTGGTTTGTGAAAAGAAGATGATTTGATGATAAGTAGGTCATGATTTGAGATGATATAATGTGTTCTAAAAGCTTACATGAAACACAGGTGAGTGAAATGGGTCTGTAGTTATTCAATACGTTTTTATCTTCTGATTTGAAAGTAGGGACGACACGAGCATTTATGATTAACAATTGTTGAATACAGCTGTTTATGGTTCTGGCTGCGAGTTGATGAGTAAACGTATTTCACATTTAAAGGGGCAATGCTGCAATATTTGTACTTTTAGTAGATACCACTTAGGATTATTTCTTGGCATCGAAAACCCACAAATCGCGTTAATTTGTTTTTCCACGCAGTGGTAGTCCGATACAAAAAAAAATTAAGAACAATTATCAGCGGTCACCACTTCAGCTGGCAGCTTACTCGCAGCCAGAATAAGCGGTCGCGTGATCGGGAGCCGATTATATGACGCCAATGCTTATCACAGCCCCGCGCTGGGGTTGGCAAAGCACAGGGCACTCAATGAGTTCCAGACATTGCTAAGTTTCGACTATTCTCGTCATTGCAGCAATTCTTCACCAGGCACTACCCCAATGCAAGTCGGGGCATTCACTGTTACAAGCCGAAATTGAATGCTGACGCAGTGCTCGTGGTCTTTGTATCAGCTGCATTTTAATATCGCCACCACGGGGATCGCAAAGCTGGATGAAGAAGTCTCGGGGATAGCATTCTTGACAACGCCAACAATGCGATCCCCACAACTTTTTTATCAAGTTTTGGGAAGGAGAAACTAAAAGAAAACGTTCGCTTTTAAACTTGACATTACGGGCGAAAAGAAAGCTACTTGGGCAGTGGCGTTGTGTGCGGATATACTTGGGTCTCTTAGCGCCAGTGAGCTCGCGTAAATTAAGAAGCATTCGTACTCAGGATTGTTACTTGGCTTCGTTAAGTTGATAGAGCGCTAGAGGCTAAAGGCGCAAAGTAGCAGGCGCTCCTTGCATTAACACGGGACTTTGGGTACCACGATAAAAATGTATTGCCTTAGTAGTTTAGAAATACATTTTGTGTGTATGCCTGGTATCACGATACTATCAGGGGCGGATGTATCTCGTTACAGTTATCAAAGAGTCGTTTATATATTTCGGAGGCAAAAGCGTGAAATGTTGAAATTAAAAACAATGCGCACTAGTTTGTTTCTTAACAAATAGTGCACAATTATTGTGGAACATGTTTTTTCTTTATTCCTTGTGTTCACTGACCGGTGCACCCAACCCGTTCTGCGACGTATAAGGACATCTGAAATGGATTTTTGACAAAATGTATTTCGCCACCTGTATTTCTGGAAAATATAATCCTGTATTTGTATTTTCCAATACGCTTTATATGTTGCAAGTGTATTTTTGATGCGTATCGCACTACATTTTATAAATGTATTTCATATCAATATTTTAGGCCTCTTTGCCATGTATGTCAGTATTTGTGTTTTGAATAATTTTTAGGGTATTTCTGCCCAGCCCTGACTGAGGAACACAAAATCACGCTTCAAAGAGGCAATCTTGTGCCCGTAGTTATCAGTTTCTTGAAGCCTGAATGATCATTCACACAAGGCGGTTCCTTATGTCTCCTTTCTTGAGCTGGGAATTCCGGGACATGTCTCGGTTTTTAAAGTGTCCCGATAACAGCGTCAGACACCAGTACACATCTATCAAGCAATTTGCATTAGGTTTTCATCAAATTCGTTGTCCCGAATTGTCCCAACCTTATGTTGATTATCCCGAAACACTTCAATATTGCACCGATTGTCCCAATTTTTTATTAGATGTCCAGTTACTTAACTGAAACGCCTCCATATAATGTGCCTTTCATCCATTGATAATATTTGTGCATAGGCAAAGAGCCACCGTAGAATTCTTTCGCCAACGGCTCCAATGGCGTTTATACCGTATGCGCTGTCCTATATAAGCTGGCTGCCTTCCCTGTCTTCTAAAGCGCTGGATATACTGCACCGCCGACTTGTAAGTGTCAACATTCCCTTTCATAAGCTCGATCACTCAGCAGTTCAGAATTTAATTCTTAAGTGGACAGGACAGAACTTCCCTGACAGACAAACCCTGATGAAGTCGCACCTCGAAATTATTCACCAGGAAAATATTGAGAACATTCGTGCACATGTGAGTGACTCGGCCGTTTATTTTCAGCTGGACTAAACAACTGACCCATACTATGGTTTCATTGTTAATGTACTTGTGGTTCCCCTCGACAGATCATTTTGTCGGCCTGCGATCCTAAGTGTTAACTTTATGGAGGAAACTAACAGTGAGACGATTCAGCGTGAATTTATGAATGCTAGCCAAAGGTTGTGGCGTGATGGGGTCCCATATGACAGGCTGATTGTCATGACGACTAACCAAGCTTCATATATGAAAGCTGCATTTTACAGTTGCAAATGCATGTTTGTTATCCTAAAGCATGTTATTTACATAGCTCACGTTTTGCATTGCGTGGCAGAGAAGAGTCGCGCGTCGCAGCCTACGGTAAATTCACTTGTGTCTGACATGAAAGAAGTGCTCTCGAAATCTGTGAAGCAACGTTCTGACGATAATGCAAAAAATACAAAGGTGCGAGTGAGCTCCACAAGAATGACCCAAGTAATCCTTGAAGAAGGGGAACATGGGGGAAAAAGCACAAGCACAAATCTACAGAAACCGCTAAATGACTGGTGCGCGACCGAAACAAATCCTCCTGGTCCTGGTACAGAACCAGGGACCTCTCCATTTCCAGTGGAGCACTCTACCAACTGAACTAACCTGGGGTTAAACGTCAGTAGAGCACTTTTGATTTTTAACAATCTATCCAACTAGCCCAACCGTTAACTTTGTTTGAGGAGGTGTCTGCCGATTTGAGGGGCGTCATCGGTTGGGAGGACGCTTCTGGTGTATTCTTTATGTGCTTCTCGGGACGTTGGAGGACCACTCTTCAAGGTTGTGTAGTTTGGATCCACATTCTAGGTGGGTTCGTAGTATTTCCCATTGTGTGATACGAGTTCTTCGCCTCGGTGTCGCGTTTTGTCTCTTTTTGGGTACTATATTGTAGCTATGAGTGTGTAGTGGTCACTCCCTAAGTTCTCTAGGGTGTTTTCCAAGTTGGTATTGTATTGTCTCACATGCCACGTAACATCCGGGTTAGTATCCTTTTCAACAATGCCACCCATTCTCGTTGGTGCGGTGGTGTCATTGAATAGAGTTAGGTGGGCGTCGTTGGCAGTTTGTTCTGAGATCCTACCAGGTGCTCTCGTGCCTTGATAACCTTATGAAACGTTGTTACAGTTAAAATCGCCAGCCAGGATTATGTCTTTGCCCTTGTGAGTTTGGCATAGTGCTCGGAGCCATTGTTTGTCGATAGAGTTCTGTCCGGGGCTCCAATACGCGTTTATAATGACTGTTCGGTGCTTGTTGAATGCTGGTTAGAGCTCGACTTTAACGTTCTCATGCTTCAGGTCGTTTATACGGTGTGCGTCGTGTTAGATTGCTGCTACTTGTTTGATGGCGTACGTGATAGTCATGGTGGGTGTGTGCTCGACGGCTGGTTGGGCATTTCTTTTGCCTTAATGCTTGAGTTGTGTTATGCTTGGTTCTGTAAACTTTTGGTAGCCGGAGAGCTCAAAATCTCCTTCGTTTCTTGCAGCGTGAGGACGGCCAGTTTGTGTTTCAGGTCTGTGACATTGTAAAAATAGCTTGCTTCTTTCTTATAAGTCCTCTACAGTTCCATTTATAATCTTGGTTTGTGCGGGTCTCGTGTTTGGTTTATTGTGTTGCTCCTTTAGTTCGCCGAGTGTCTTACTTATCCAGTTCGTCGTCGGTTTCTGTAGCGTGAACTGAATCTTGTGTACCGCGTTTGGAACATGGTCCCGTACTGGGGACGACTGCGTTCTTGCGTTTGAAAGCTCTGATGTCTGTGACTTGCACCTCCAGGAGTATGCATCCTGCTTTCTAGGTTTTCTAGTCTGGCTAAGATGGCTTGGTTCTGGGTTTGTATGGCCCGAAGAATTTCTGCTACCTGGTGTAGGGTTTATATGGCAGGATGTACGGTCTGACTATGTTCTTAGGGTGCCGTGGCAAGGTGTACAGTTTGTGCGGGTTCTCGGCGGGTTGTGTCTCTTTCCATTGTGGTAGATCTTTCCGAGACGCCCGCCCGCATCGCGTTAGTCAAGTTGTATTAGTTAGGCCGTTTTCTAGCCTGCATAAGTGCCTGTTTGTATGTAAGAGGTTCTGTGATTGGTGTCATATGCGTTTGCTTTTGGGGATCTCTAGGTTTGGGGGAGGGGGTTGGGGGTTGGAAGAGTGCACCGCTCACATTTCTGGGGCCGGGTACGCTGAGGCTCCTCGCCTTTCTCATTCCTTGTGTTGGTGTGTTTTTTGGTGGTCTAGGTATTTCTCTGCTCCTGATGTGCTGTTTGGCGGTTCTCCTGGGGCGTCCCGGTGCGCTGTGATGTCTTGGGGGGCCTACACGGGCTATGACTGGAATGTCTTAGACCTTGGAATTGAACGTTGTCGTGGTGTGGAGCGGGGTCCAGTTCTCAATTGCCCGCAGGGGTGGTTATGTGTAGGTGGTTTCACCGTTTTGGCTTCTGCGACGCTCGTTCATGCTGACTCGGAGCACTACGTCTGCTTTGGCTCCCATCGGGCATTTGAGTTGTCTAGGGCAGACTTCTGCTCGATGCCCTATTTCGTAGCACTTGTAGCATAGGAGACTGCGGGGTCTGTGCGGGTAGCAGCGCATTACTCCCCGGTGAAAGATTATAAATTGTGGCACGATCGGTCCTCCAAAGGTGATGAGGATAGTGTTAGATCTGACCATCTGGTGGGCGTCTAGAATTCTCGGGCTTTCTGATTCTAGGTGCTCTCGGAGCTTGATCTCGGGGGCGTTCGCGGCTATTCCATGGACCACGCCTTTGGAGGTGGCTCCTGGGGTGGCCAGGTACTTGCGGATCGGGTGTTTTCCGTCTTCGAGCTTAATTTCTGTGAGATTGAGGAGCTTGGATTGTTCTGATTATTTCTAGGTATCTGTAGCAAGTAGGTTTTGCGCAATGCGCGTCTTGATGTATGTGTCTTTCCTTTCAGCTTCAGTGAGTCCTGCAGCGTGCATGACGGCTGCTGCTGTGAACGCGAATAAGTGATGGCTTAGGTTCGTGCCATCTTGTAGTTTTAAGATGATGGTTGCAGCTACCGCGCCTTTGGAGCGCCTGTATGGAACGGTAGTCCAGGTACCGTTCCTTCTTTAGCTTGCAATGAGGATAGAGTTTGCGGGAAGACCACTTCGAAAGTAGGCCTAACGTAGGTCTACTCACGAGTAGGGCCGAGGTGGCTGGGCGCCAGGGCGGCTGCGCCGACGCAGGCTGGTGACGTTCCTGGCCTAAAGTTGAATATAGGGGTGTTCCTTGGGTTATAATCTTGCCCGGGATGATACTTCCGGGTCCGTGCTTGGAGTAGGGTTTTAAAGGCGAATTCCGGGGAGCGCTCGTCTGATGCTCGCACGAAAGTAGAACGTGTATTTTGGCAATAAAAAAAGAATAAGAAATATTTTAATGCTAATACACTCTGAGAGTACTCACAAAGCATACATTTTCCCGGAAAAAGTCCGGATGTCTTGGCGTGTCCTGTTCCAATTTTGTTTTCCAATTTCAGCACTACTTTTGTCTCGAAAATCCCAGCTCTACTCCTTGCACTACGTTCTTCGGGGTGTTTCATGAAAGGGGGACAAATTCAATATTCCAAGAACTACGCGTCACACCGAAAAAAAGGCTTCTGACGTATTGGTTTTAGACCAGGGCCCTATATAGGAAAATTATTAAAGTTCAGGGTAATTAGATTGTTAATTTTTTGCGTAATTCACTTTTTTAATATTGTTTTTAAGGGCATCGTTTCAATTAGAAAATTGCTCAGCATCATCGAAAAACACTAAATCAACATATTGCAGAACGATAGAAGGCGCCCGCAGTATTTTACGGCTTTCTGAAAAACCGCTCGAATTCTACAGGTTTTTAAGTTTCGGTTTGCAATCGGAGCACTTCTCGGTCCCCACGGCAGCGCTCCCCGTGGAGAAATGGAGCAACCAACACCCTGCTGCGCTGTCCTCGCGCAACGTAGCAGACCCTGCTTACACTATTTCTCCACGGGGCGCGGTGCCGTCGGGGCCGAGATCCGCACCGATTGCAAACCGAAACATAAAAACCCGTCGAATTTGTGAGGTTTTTCAGAACGCCATAAAATGCTGCGCGTGAATTCTATCGTTCTGGAGTTTGTTGATTTAGTGTTTTTCTATGATGCTGAGCAATTTTCTAATTGAAATCATGCGCTTAAACGCAATGTTAAAAATTTAATTACGCAAAACTAATTAACAATCTAGTTATCCCGAACTTTAATCATTTTCCTAAATAGGCCCCTGGCCCAGGAACAAAAAGTCACAAGCCTTTTTCTTGTTGTTGTGACGCGTATGCTTTGCAATATCGAATTTGTCCAACTTTCGTGAAACACTCTGTATATTATATGTCGCCTGGACATTCGTGCTTGTTATGTTGCGTGCAAAGCTACTCTTTGACTTGGTTGTCACGCTTCATACAAAGCACGGATGTTAGGGAGACAATCGACGTAAACAGGCGTAATCTACAGTTTTATGACCGTCTGTGAGCGAATTGTGGTGTGTGATCGGGCCTTAAAAGCGAGGGAAGATCGTGGATGGGGAGAGAAAAGGCAGTGCGTGTTTTGTACTTTCAGGCCGTTCATGATTCAGCATAAACAGCATTTATAACGACAGTTGAATCTCTTCACGGCGTCTTAAAGCTAGTTTTGTATGCCGCGATGTTTTTGAACAAGACGTCTGTGTGTGATGCCGCAGAGGCGTTAAACCTGCGGTTTTGTAATCGCGCCTTTCTGAACGTTAATAATGATGATGCCCTTCGACGCACGCACGTTTTGGCGAAGTACCATCATATAGACGCTTTGCAGCAGCTGTGCATGGGCGCCGCCATAACCGACTTTCAGTTTTTGTTTCCTCTTATCACATTTACTTCACTTCATCATTACCACAGCAGGGCAGGTTATTGACATTTTAGGTTCAACTGCGTCCTTCTCCACAGCATTGGGCTTTGTGGAGGCTCGTCCACGCCCGCTTTAGTGGTTCGACATCTGGGAAAGACATGAGAAGGTCAGCAATGGCGGCTGTTATCTCGCGCGTGTGTAAAGCGTCTATAGAAAACGGCCTAAAAAGTCACTAAACGGTTAGCTTAAACCACTAAACTGATTATTTAATGTTGCTTTTCTTTTAATTTTGCTGGATTCTCTTTCGAGTTAATTGTCCGCCTGAATAAGTGAAACAATGTTTATTTATCCAGAAACTCCGATGTGTTTACTGATGTGGAGACGTCGTGACGCGGTAGTGTTTAGAACCGGCGTCTTCATCCGTGACTGAAGGGGGTGTTTTTTTGTTTTTTTTTCTTTATTTGTTTTGCGGATATCTTTCCGCATGGGGGGCAAAGAAAGGGTGATGAGTTGCTACAGTGCTAGAGAGGGGATCTTAGACGGCTGCTGGACACGGAGTTCAAAAGCTGAAGTAGGATCCTCGTCTTGCATTCGGAGTCTCCGACGGGGTACGTCCAGTTCCTTATTCTCCTATTACAAAAAGCAGCCTATTGCCGAAAACAGCAAAAACATCGAGGAGCATTTGCCTTCTGAAATTGCGGCCAGAACATAATGCCACGTGCCGGCTCGTGCCATCAGTGCTGATCATGACCACGCTAGGGTGCCGCACTTTTTTTTGAGATATATATTGATGCACTCTGGGTTATGCGCCTGGGTTGACAACGTTCGGAACCGTCCAATATCCAGGAAATCGTTCGATTTTATTTTCCTCACAACGCTAATATCTGCTTCGAGACGAAATCAAAATATCATGATGACAGCCACCTTTCGTTATCCTGCATGTTCCAGGAGCTGCTTCATGTACAGCGCATATGGGGCGTAAACTTCCGGCTGCAGAATTTGGAAGACACATCATCGGAACAACTGTTCTTCTTGTACTACGCTCTCGATAACTGCGAGCGTAGCGACGAGGCGTTCAAGGTGCACGAGTACCTGCGTGAGAAGCGACTGCCTCCCCATTACCAGGTCAATCTTCCCCTGAGACACCTGCCCGAGTTCACCGAAGCCTTCCAGTGTGGCCAGGGAACTGCCATGAAACTGCCTCCCGATGCTGTCTGCAAAGTCTTCAATACGTCGTACTCGGTGTGATATCCTACCGGGATGTTATAGCCACTTGGTAGGAACCCTGACTGAGATGTCGCTCTGCCATGGCTCAATTGCAACTGGCTGAAGTTCCCGGGAAGTGCCTGCAACACTGTACAGCTCTTTTTATTAGTATTTTTTGTTTTTTTTTTGTTTATTTCTTTTTCGGCAAGGATGAATACGGCGCATGCGGACCTTCCGCTGTATGACGAGCCGGAGGAATCGGTGCCTGCACATAGGAAAGCTCAAACTTTCACCAAATGTACACTTAGCAGGTCAGTCTTACTGTATGAAATCTCAAGGCGTAGCTCTCTTTTTGTAAAAAAATATTGAGCAAAACAACTTGACAAAGTCTACGTTAGACCCGTTCGCGGACCCGACGCTATTGACCTGTGGCGCCATATATCGATAGGCGCAGCGAGCAGACGACGCACTCTGTTGTCTGCTAGCTGCGCCTATCGGAAGATGACGCCACAAGTTAATAGGGAATTGTAGTAGACCGGTTTTCTCCTCCATTACGGTATCCCTGAAAGAAAACGCCGCAGCTTCGCATGCGCGCCGCCAGCCTTATCTGCACAGTTCAAGATCTTGTGGCGGATTACGGAGCGCTGATACGGGTGCTTAGCAGTCTGCGGAAACGGTCTACTACAATTCCCCAATAGCGTGGGTAACTCGGTCGTCTGCGAACGGGTCTAGCGGCCTAGCGTGGACTTTGGTAAGAGTTTTGCTCTAAATTTGCATAGATAGAGAACTACGTTTAGAGATTTCATACCAGTAAGACTGACCTGCTCAGTGCAGATTCGGGAAATTTCGAGCTTTTTATGTGCAGGCGCCGATTTTCATGGCTCGTTTTACAACTGAAGGTCCTCATGGGACACCCTATATATTGAGGCAGAAATAAAAGACCTGGCTGGGCCCCACTCACTCATACCATTCCGAGGAAGCTCATAATTTATTTGAATGAATATCCACAAGTGAGGTGAAAAACAAACTGAACGAACAAAAATAGCCCCGCATTTGCAATGAAATATGAAAGAGAAAAACCAGTACCTCACGAACATCCCATTGGCCCGAGAACCATACTGGGCTGAAAGGCGGCTCCGCTCCGTTTTACACCTATTTGAAGCACAGAGAATGCTACGAGTGAAAAGTCGAAGACGTGCGAGAAGCTGATTTAGAATGCCAACTCGTCCACTAGAAGCAGATTACAAATCTAAAAGCTAGTGCCCCTACCGCTGCCTGTGTTCGATACAGTTAGTGTATATCTTTCGTCTTTCTGTTTTGAAAGTACGAGAAAATCGCCATCACAAATAAGCACGAGCATGCGCCCACCATTGAATCCGACGTTTTAAGACAAATAAGAAAGATTCGACATTTAAGTAAGTACGTATCTTCATATAGACGGACATGTTGTCCGCAAACCAGTCCGCGTTTCCTCGAATCAGGCGTGGGCATTGCGACTGCGCAAAAGGCAGATTTGCGTGAAGCGACTGCGCATGCGCCGTGCGGACAACAGCGCCTCTGCTGTGTTGTGCGGTCAGGGCCGCGAGTTGGTGTGTTGTACTGTACATAGCTTGCACTATGGTGCCTGGAGCGCGTCTTCGACTGGTGGGTTTAGCATCCTATGCTGCCCATAAATCCAAAATGGTCACCAAGTGGCAACAAATGACGTCACAGAAGCCGGAGTGCCATGCTGTCGCATGTTGCGATCCTGGCGGTTGGTCCTAGAACTGCTGGTGAAAAGCACGAGCGGACGCGAGTGTCACTGTCGTCACGGCGTCCCAACTTCTGACTGCCGAAGCTTCCGTGGACACTCAAGCTGGAGAGCGAGCTGCAGCAGAACAGGCGTCTGCCACACACACCACCGCCGTTGGGACGCCGCCAGGATCGGGACCGGCGACAGCATGACACTTCTATGATGTCATCAGAAGGAAATGGAGGGAACAGTTTTTTGGACGTGGTAAACACACCAGTCGGAGACGCGTTCCAGGCACCATACTTGCACTGACGTAACTTGGTCAGCCATAATGGGGAAGGGAAAAGGGCGCGTGAGGGGTCAGCTTCCGCCAGAAAGAAGGGCGGACTGACGTCACGTGCAAGCGCATAACAGAAACCGCTTTACACCATCTCAACTCTCTGACATCACGACACTGCGGTGGTGCTTGTGGGTGTATGCCGTTTAGATGCATGTGGCATAATGGGCATTCTCCAGTAAGCTTCTGCGCATGCGTACACTCTTTCCCTAGGCCTATCTTCCCGCTGTCTATTTTCAGAGGGCACCGTCCCGCACGACCGACATTGTGACCATCTATCTTCGCGCGTATTTAGTGCATTTTAACGCTTCATTATTTAGTATCGATAGTATGGGGTATAAAAATCACTCTAACGCGATACAACGCCACGATACCTATGTGTTTCCTGGTGGGCCGAGCAGTGGCGTAGTAAAGGGGGAGAGCGGGGTATGCCGGGGTCCCTGAACACCGGGGACCAAGCGTCCCTGTCACACGGAGGGGGAGAGGGGGGCGGTGCCACCTCTGGCGGCACCCGGTAACCCCCTCCCATCCCCCCCCCCCCCCGCTCTACCGGGTTCGATCTCGGGTAGTGAAAGGGGGGGGGGGGGGGAGGGGTTACGGAAGATTTGTGGGTCCCGGGTGCCTAGCTACGCCACTGGGGCGGAGGCATGTTTGGCTGCCCTTCATTTGTAGTTCGCAGAAAACTCCCCATAGGGCGCTCGTTACTCGAAGTGCGGAGTGCATATAGTTTTCACATTTAAATATTCTAAGCTTAAATGGTAAGACAAAATGGCTAGGTGGCGTAAGCTACCGCCCGATCCAAAGGGCTCAGCCGGATTCTTCCATCCATCCATCCATCCATCCATCCAGGTCCATTCTCTTCCTTTTGCGGTGTATAAGGTTTATACCGTAAAAATTAGGCATTATCCTCGGAAGGGAAGATCGGTGGCCGAGCGTGCTAATGCTCAGCAACTCATGTTGCTGAGCGTTAGCACAGTGGATTTGGTGAGCTAACGCCAACGTTGCTAAACCACCCAGTTGGGAAACTGCCATAGAGACTGCTCTGAAAAAGTGGCACCGACCCGTCCTCCAGAACCGAGCTAATGGCGATCACAACGCCGCCATTTCTCCCGCAGCGGCCACTCGAGAAACTGCACGTGACTTCCATTTTGGTTTGAATCGGCCATTTTGGGGCTAAAACAGATACTGTGGAAGGGGCTTCAGGGGTGCCACCCCCCGATTCCCAAGCGGACGCGTCGCGGAATACTGCCGAGGTTAATTAATATGCGCCTAGCTCGGGACTCGCTACCTGAAATCACCGCTGAGGCACGGTTGTATAGAAACAATATTAATTGTACTGCAAAACTTGCAAACTAAATATTTTAGAAAACAACACGCGCCCATCATTTTGTACTAAACTCCAATTAAGGTTACTACAAAAAGAGTTTTTTCCGTTGGTTTTTACGCAAAACCTTGCTTTCTAAAAGCTCAAGGTGACCACAGTTAAGACAAATGATACAGAGTGGCGCTGTTGTCGTATTTAGCTCAGTCTCGGTGGACGCCAGCGGCCCAGGTTTCATCGGTGAGTTTCCCAACTGAGGGTTCTAGTAACGTTGGCTAACGCTCAGCAACTCCACGTGGCCTTAACTTCCGTTCGCTGAGCTGACACTCAGCGGACGGAAGTTTAGGCCACATGAAGTATGTAGGGAGTGACAAACTTTCTCCCGGTTGTAAGCGGCCTGCAAACAGCCGGGAGAGAGTTGAGCTTTCAAATCCTGGTTATAACTGATCGAATAACCAGCATTTAACTTTGTGTAGGACACGAGGATAGAAAGTAAAAAAAAGCCGGCTTTTAGGTACGAACATATGAAAATATAGCGAACTACAGTGATGTCTCGCTAATATGGACACCTCCGTTCCTCTACAAAATCGTCCATAATTGGAGTCGTCCATAATGACGAGACAAAAATGCGTGTATTTTCCCAGTTTGTCTCCGAAAATGGTGCCCATATAGTGGGAGTATCCATACTAACGAGGTTCATATAAACGACGCATGACTTTATTTCTTAGCTTTTTTTTTCCTTCGAAAGCTCTTCGCCAATTCACTGTGATGTATCCGCGGTGCACACGCACGTAAGCCGAACCCAGCTCACACATCAAACAGGAGCACTGCATCATTCGGACGTATGCACTCCTCAGCAATCAGTCCGTCGACGAATATAGGAATCCTCGTTCGGTGTACATTGAGGGCCGTGACGGCACTCATCATAACTTGGAAATGACACGTTTTAAGGTGTGCTTAAAAAGCACTGTGGAAGTTTTATTAGCGGCGAGAAGTTTTGGTGGCGCCCTCCTGTGGTTCCCCTTTGTGACGTCATTACCTTGCAAAAAACAAGTTCGATGGTGTTTGCTATTAGCATGGTGGAAGCTTGAAATCATTGCGCTCTCAAAGGAACACTGCCAACACCGTCAAAATTAAAGTTCTTTCATTCCTCTTATTTCCGCCGATGAAAATCCCCTTTCCGACGTCATAGTCAGCGTTCGGCCAATCGTGGAGGGCCGACCACAGCGACGCTTTCGGTCGCGCACGGGGCTAATAGTCATCGCATCCGGTGCTAAAGCACGTCACGACCACGCGATTTCTTGTTTTGCTTTTGCGTTGAGGATTAAAGCTAAGGAGGAAGAAGTTAAAAAAACTTGGGGGTTGTTTAAGCTTCGCATATAAGAGTGGAACTCGATAGCGTTGTCGGGCCCCGTTCGCAAAGCCTTCTCATATAAACCGCGCCCGTTCCCAAGCCGTGCAAGCGTGTCTGCGTAGTCCAGTCGGTAGCGTCAAAGGTCACGTGACGTCAAAGGATGTCACGTGTGAGGTCACACGTGGCTTTGAGTCATGACCCTATCTACCCGCTAAATTTTGCAGAAACTTTTCTAAATTTGGCGGGAAAAAATTGTGTTCCCAGTATAGGCAGCCGGCAATGGCCAGTCGGCGCCACGAGAGTACTGAATTCAGCGACACAAGTGCAGGCGTCTCTGTTAATGGGGCGGCCAGTCTGCCCGTCGGGCCGTTGCGAGCGGCGGCGACCCCGATTTCAGCAGTCCCCGTGTGCACCTGGGTCCCTGCGTGCCATGTCCCTGGTTCTTTTATGCGTTTTTTTAAGACCATCGGGAGCCTTGATAGGTCCAAGTGTTTAGAGAATATTCTAGAGTCGTCATTTGGACACCAGTTTGAGCTGTCTTCACTACTTGTGGCCGCCCGATCGGTCTGTGCTTCGCTCGTCTCACAGGAGGTGACACAACACAACGAGAAGGCAACGAATGGGTTTATTGTACATCCCGGTTGCCCGTCTTCGAGAGCCGGCAGTCCGGACCCGCCGACCCTAGTTGTCGCCCGTCGTTCAGAGCTCACAGTCGGAGCCCGTGTCCAGGCCTGCGGATTGTCCTTCCACCGCCAGTGCTAGCTAGCTGTTCCCGGCTATCACAGCCAGAGTCTCGCTGCGGAACCACTCCAGGATGCGTAGTCATGGGTCAGGGTTCGCCGCTTCCGCCGGTCCTGATCCGAACCTTGCTGGTGGAATTCTCCGGGGTTCGCCATGGGCCAGACCAGACAGAACGGATCTATCGTTCCTGCCCAGTTCCTGCCCGGCCCCAGCCTCGTGCAGCACGCTCTTCCTCTTTCTTCACCGGCTAGCCCCCGCTCGCGCCTCGCTCGGCCTATACTTCGTTTCACCTTATGTGCGAGCGAAGGCAAAGCTGCAAGCGCGAGCACGAAAGCTCCGTGCGTTCAGGCTTTGCTCGAGCGCGCGAGCTGGGGAGAAACGCAACAAGCGCTGGTCTCGCGCTTCTAGCTTTGGCTTCGCTCGCAGATAAGGTGAAACGAAGTATAGGGGGTATTCACTGGCCGCCATATTTGAGGTCACTGTTAAGAGCGCAGGTGAGTGAGAAAACGTATTTATTAAAGGAATGGGATACATCACAATCTCTTGATAAAGTCATCCAATCGTGACGGGGGAAGGGGATTATGGGAAGGGTAGGGGGAGGAGGCTAAATGTAACAGGCGATCCCCGATGAGCGGACGAAACTAATCAGGGAATCGAGAATGTGTTTGCGGTGCGGGTGCTCGAGCCTAGGGCGGGTCCAGTCCTCGTACGTAGCTGGTCTTGCTTCTTCAGGGAGTGAGTTTAGGGCGTTGTTACGATGCTCTTCGACCCCCTCGCACGTCCAGACGAGATGGATGCACGTGGCTGGAATCCCGCAGTGTATGCAGAGCGGATCAGGGCCGACGTCTTCGGGTGTGGACGGGCGGTGAAACCTCGCCAGCCAGATGGGGGTAATTGCCGTCTTCGTTTGAAGTCTGCGTATGCAGACCCGTTCCCACCTGCTGTAACCAGGAGGGACAGGGTCTGCAGGCTCAGAACGAGCTCACATTAATAGGCTGCCAAGACCGGCAATTTTGATGGTGCGGGGTGCATGTTGCAAAATAACTGTGGAAGCAAGCCTTCAGCACGTGCTCAGCATAAGCGCACACAGATATGGCCGCCAGTGAATACACCCTAAAGAGTCACTAGCTCGGCCGTCCTCTTCTTCTCCCGACGCCCCACACACTAGAATAAAATCTGGGCAATTAGAACCAAACTTTGCATGCTAGAGAACAGCACAGAAGCCTATGTAAAAAAGGCGACAGGCAACAAAGTGTACGTGTGAGGATATTTACGCTTCGCGTGAGCTTTTTCCAAAGAAAAACTTTTGCATCCTGTTTTCTGCAGGCCGTCACATTTGTTACCAAACTCAGCATTTAATTTAGTTGGCGAAACAAACAAAACGTTGTGCTACGAAAATCCACTATTTGAAATTTTGCAGGTTTGGTTGCGACCGCGCGTGCCGAACGGCCATGCACGCGTACAACTACGACGAATGCCGGAACGGCCGACGGACCTCTCGCTTGAAGACCTGATCGCCTGATTCTCGACGTCACAGCGAAGCCAGGCAGGCCAGGCGAAGCGCGAAGCAACAATCGGCCCGATTGTTCCTACCGTATTTCTCTATGTGGCTGTCCAAGTGACTCGTAAAACAACTTCTATGTATATATGTTATTTTGCCGACTAGTCTGCAAAACGAGTTCGTCAGACCACTTTCGAAAACTCCACATCTATTTTCGGTCACTTCAACAATTAATGTAAAATTCACTTACTTGATGCGTCGCACTGCAGTAATCCACTTCTGTCGCATTGTCGCTTCCCAAGATCTCGAAGGGAAGCGGTAAAGTTTGACGCTTCAGTCACCTTCGCGACTGTGGCCGTCTTTCACGCAGCAGTAGCAACGTTTATTTTTTGGGGTAACTCTAGGAGTAGGCGAGATGTTACAGGAACCCGGTTAGGTCATAGAGACGTGAAGTTGGGACTTACTTTTACGAAAAACGGTTCCAAAAAAGCTCACGCCGATCCAAAATGCAACGTTCACACGTGCTTTCTGGATGCGCCCGCCCGCAGCCCCCGCGACCCGCGCAGGCCTGGCCTACCCAGTTTCTTTATTTTGCAGCCGCTAGATGGTGCAACGTGTAGCGCCAAACTGCAATGCAGGTTGCCTATATTTTTACAGCCTTGATGCTATACTTTGTCTCACCTTAGCATGGACTATTGTTAGCCGCGCATGCTAAAAGCGCGAGCTATAGTTGCTTCGGATGAAGCCTCGGCGGCTGCACGGGCGCTCGTGCAGCGAGTGCTCGAGGCAAGGCAGTCAAGGCTGGCCGCTCGCGCTTGCACAGCCTTCGCAGTTAGTCCAAGCTAAGGTGAGACGAAGTATAGTACGCCTCAACGGGTGGCCGGTCTCTTAGCTGTAGATGAGAAATTTAGCCAGTGCAGTAACACCGCTAACTTGGGGTTTTTAACGTGCATCACGCAGTAGTGATTACACGAACGCGCGCCGGTACGAAACTCATCCAGATTGAAACGGGCAGGGGGTGGGGATCGAACCCAGAAGTTCTGCAGCGCAAGCTTTCGCTCCACGACCCGAGCAGAGAGGCGTTAGCCCACCGTGTAAGGTGATCAATCGGTCGCGACGATGGTCCACCGGTTTTCTTGTGTCGAAGGTGGGAACCGCTCAAGCAAATTCATTCCGATCTGATGGAACGGCGCAGTCGGGGAAGGGATCGGCTTCAAGAGTCCTGCCAGCTTCGTCGGCGGTTTTTTGCGTCGTTGGCATTCATGGCACGACCTCGTTTAATGTTCGGCAGTCTTTAGGAGCTTGGGCCAATGGTACGTGTCGCGAATTCTGCTTTGGTGTTGTCTTAAAAAAAAACATTAACATTGACATTGACAGTGTCCTACTGTGGCCGAAGTGTCCAGCCGTCGGGTCATCATGGCATGCTTGAAAGATCTCCGCAGAGATACTTGGGAATCACCAGAAGCAGGGATAAATTCCTGGCCCCAAAGTTTTTTTTGTTTTTTTTTTAACACATTTTGTCGAATGACGCGTGCGCAGTTAGCCAAGTAGGCAGCGCGCCTGACTCCCACACTGATGGCCCGGGTTCGAAGTACCGTTTAAACTGTTTTTCGCTGAGGCCACGGCGACAAAGTGGTGTTTACACCCACACCCTCTCTCCGTGCTGAAAGTGAACGTCCCGACGACGAAGGTACTTCGAAACCCGATTCACACGATTTCGACGAGCACTTGAAACGCGTTCGAGCCGTGTTTCAGGCCATCAAGACCAGCAATGTGTCGACGCTGGCCGGTACGAGCTTCGTCGTCGGGACGTTCGCTTCCCGCCCGGAGACGGGGTGCGGGCGTGGACACCGCTTCGTCGCCGTGGCTTCAGCGAAAAACCGTTGAAACGGTATTTCGAACCCCGGCCATCTGCGCGGGAGCCAGGCGCTCTGCCGACTCTTCTAGCTGCGCACACGGCAATATACACATGCCTTTTGACGCCCCTCCGCCCCCCCCCCCCCCCCCCACACACACACTCCCGGAGTTATGGCCCCAACGAAACAAATTCCTGGCTACGCCGCTGGCCGCCATCATCTTTATATAATTCATAGGAGGCAGGCGCCAGTTTACGGAACACCTCGTAGCTAGTGGTGCAAAACTATCGATAGTACTTTTGACACTATCGTTAGTGGGAACCAACTCTAACTATCGATAGCACACTATGAATAGTCGACTAGCGTGAAACTATCAACAGTACTATCGATAGTGGACCGTCGGGAAACTATCGATAGTAGTATCGGGTGCATACACTCCTGAGGCTATTCACAGTATACTTTTGACAGTCCCGATATCGTGAAACTATTGATACTATACTATCGATAGTCCATTATCTTGTAACTATTGATAGTTCACTGTCGATGGTCGACTATCGTGAAATTGTCCAAAATATACTATCGTTGTTCGACTATTGTGAATGTATCGATATTCAACTAGCGTAAAGCAATCGATCGTATTTTATTAGTTGACGAAGAACGTCAAGAGTTCATCCAGAAAATGTCCGGAAGCTCAGAGGAAAACGCAGCTGCAGTTAGAGACTTTCAAATTATTATTGAGGAACAATTTAAAACCTATTGAAAAACTGTCGAAAGACGGTAGAAACTGTCCTTAGAAATTATTGACAATAAGCTATAGAAAAAGTATCAAAAAGTATCGAAAAATAAAAATATCTATTTTTTTCTAACAAATCGTCAATTTTTTATCTTTTAAATTTTTTTTTTTGAATTTTAATTTTTTTTTAACTACGTAAAAGCGCAAAAAAAAAACGAGGTCAAATATGTAGGAACGAACACACAAAGCTTGGTGTTTGAACGAAGTAGGAATTTGTTTTTCTTTATTGCAACGCGAACAACACACGTCAATTCAATTTAAAATTGCGCTGCAGGACCTTTGCAGGGCAGAATAAAATGTTCGAATGTCCGAAAACACTTTACGAAGTCCTCCCCACGTGGGCTTATCCTCGCGCGTGGAAAAACACTATCGACCTGTTTCACAATTTAAGCACTTTTCTTACATTCGGGTCGGAATGTTGAAATGCCATACGTGAGCGCCACCGCTACCAAGACCCAAAAGAAAACCTTTCAGCCTTTCCACTCTGGTGAAGAAGGGAGACCAGCGAATCTGTACTATGGTGGGAATGAAGTAATGGCCGGCCGCAAGTCGGCAAGCCAGAGTGGAAAGGTGGGAAAGGTTGCCGCCGTCACTCATATATGGCGATAGCTGCCCGGAGTGTTGTGTAGACATTTATTTGCTGGCAGACACGTTCCTGGGGAAACTAGCCCTTAAAGGGGTCGTGAAACGTTTTCCCGAAATTCAGAGCTATATGTGTATTTGGAATCTTTGTCCTTTATTACATAACCCACGTTCATTCGTTTCATCGTCCGGATTCATTTATTGGCCTAAAAGAGATAATTTCGGTTTCTCGGGGAGCTTCCCTCTCAGTTCTACAAACACGTCATCATAAGTAACCAATAGGGAATTTTCGTTGTCTGCGCAAGATGGCGACGTAGACCGGACTGAATGGGCGCAGACAGAGCGTCAGATATCGCCTCAACAGCGGCGCCATAATGACGCCACGCACGCAAGTCAACGAAGGAGATCTGACGTCTGATATTTCACAAGAGATACGACTCCGAGACGCTGTACAAGATGCCGTACAAAACGGGCGGAACGACCACTCTTCCTTTCGTCATACTGTAACCTTGTGTAACCTATTGTAACCTGTTATGACGTGGCAGAGCCCGTCGCGAGTAACACAGGCGTCCGGTAGTGGCTGAACGACTCCGAGATTTATCTCTGCTCTGAAGAAGACGAGGTTCGAACGCCACGTGCCAAACCAAAAAAAAAAAAAAAAAAAAAACACTATCAAAAGAAAAAGAAAGTATACGCACGTGCTTTGGCACGTGACGAACATGATTACAAAATACACAAAACAAATGTTCGTAGAAAACAATAACATGTGGCTGCGTTTTCTACAATTCTCTCTTCTTTAGAAGTGAAACCTGTCGACGGGCTTTCGGGTCCTGCATGAACGCCGCAGCGTCGCGTCTTCCTGGTGCTCCACTTTGCCGCACTTGAATGTTCGTCTCGTAGTCACCCGGAAGAAAGTGGTCTGAACACAAGTAACCCACACGGACGAAGATGTCGTCCGGACCGTCGCGGTCAATGGCTCGAAGCCACAGGGCTCTTCGGTGTTGCTCGCGCGGCAGGTTATGGAACCTTATGTTGGGCGCACTACGGTACGTCGTGCTGCAGTTTCTCACGAGACACACGGTCGGCATGGTGAGCGCTGAAACGTGCACACGACGCGCACGAACAACGAGGGGCGCAAACCACAACCTAAAGTTGCCGCGGACAGTAGCATGCGCAGTGCAGCCCGCCAGACGAGCAGCAGACAGACCCGGGCGTTACCATGGCTACCAAACGGAAGACTCGGA
Organism: Ixodes persulcatus; assembly: GCA_013358835.2. NCBI lineage: Eukaryota > Metazoa > Arthropoda > Arachnida > Ixodida > Ixodidae > Ixodes > Ixodes persulcatus. The sequence goes on along the minus strand of JABSTQ010011472.1, from coordinate 434,698 downwards.
TGCGTTTGAAACCGAAACTCAATCGCAATCACGTGATGCAGTATCGTGTAAATAATGTAAGAGCGTCAATAAATGAGTATTTATTTTTATCATTTTCAATTTGTTATGCGAACAATAAATAAAGTTTAATATCAGTTCCGCTTTATATATCACTTATGATGACGTTTTGTTGCCTCTGGTTCCCACACCGTGTCGTATGGTCGTTTCTGATCGCGAAAACATACGATTTTTAAACGCGGTTTGTAAATTCCAGACGCAATATTTGGCCTCAAAACTTAGGAAACAACATCTTTGGGCTTTATTGAATATAAGAAAAATAAGATGAGGTCAATACATTTTTGTTTCATGGCCCCTTTAACAGCTCCGATGATAAAAGATGTCAAATGGCACACAGTCATCATTCGTCACATTCACAAAACTAACGCCCGATAGGTAATAGACGGCTATTTCTTCAGCGTGCACTAGAGCACATCCCAGATGAATACGACATTCATACAAAACATAAATAAATGCTCAATATCTCAGGCGGATTACATAAAAAACAAGTAAAAAAAATCAACCATTTACGGCACAGGTATACCTTTTTTTATGTGGCCTAGAACTCTAGAATAAACACACAAAGCGCTCCTTGTGTTCATCCCTCGGGTGCCTCCATCTGCCGGCCGCTCCGCTGACAGGGTGAAGACACCGCTCTCGCCGGCGCCAAATTGTGGCTATCCTCCGGCTTGGCGGCACTGAAGGCTGTGTGTACGCTGAGCGCTTTTGCGCAAAAAAATGAGCCGCGACTTGTTAAAATTACCCACATTGTTCCCTGAGTGTTGGCCATGAATCATCACGCTTTCATTGACGTTCCTTCAGCAAAAGAAAGTTAAGTTACAAGCATACAGCTCGTGCGTCGCGGATCTAAAATGCGAAGCGATTGCCTTCTCATTCGTCAATATTTTGTTTTGTGGCGGTGCCGGCATTTTCACGTGGGTCATAAGGGGTGCCGGCATTTTCACATGGGTCATAAGGGTGACTCCAATCCTTCTTGACACTCCAATTTATCCGAGTGCCTATTTTAAGTTTATGAAGTATTTTAGATGCTTCATTTAGGTGGTAGGAGGGTATGTAGTATCTTTGCAGGCACTATGTCAAACATCGTATAAGCTCGCGAACAGCAATATCAGATTAAATCAAGTGCATAGACACAAAAGAGTCGAATCAGTGCCATAATAGTTGAAACAATTTTAATTTATAAAATAACTGAAATCTGTAGATAGTACACGCCAATGCTCCCCTAGCACAAAGTGCATTTTGACACAAAATATTTTACTCTCTACAGGAGATTTACACCGGCCACAGTCTCGATACCATAAGACTCACTTGTCGCTTCCAGAGCGTTTATCTACCGCACACAAATGCGAAGCCGCATCGGCTTTGCATTTATGTGTGAAGCCGATTTCCTTTTTTTAGATGACTCCTTGCACAGTGGAACACAGCACCACGGCATGTCTAGCTGAACACAGCCCTCGGTCTTTCACTCCGAGTGCATCACACGCAGCTGCTGTTGCTGCCACCGGTACGGAGAATAGCCACAATATTGCGCCGCCGCGGCGCAAGCCTGGTCAAAAAGTGTCTCCCCCCTGTCAGCGGAAGCGGCCGGCAGATGGAGGCACCCTATCATCCCTGCTTCTTTGTGCTCGTTCTCTTTTTATTTTTTTATTGCTTTGTTAAGTAATCAGTGTATCAAATAGAGTGTTTGCAAATTCTGTTACAATGCGCTTGTTTTCTAGACATTGTTCAACCAGGTATATGAATATCCTTTTGCCGCCGCTGATAAGTAAACAACGCATAGCGTATATTCGTGACGCTGCACGAATATGATGATCGCGACGGGGATCGAATCCGAAAGGATGGGTACATGATTTTAGCCGGATGAAAATATAAGTGTGGCGTTCCCTTTGACCAATCAGGTTGCAAGAAAGAATGGAAACAATATCGCCTTTCGGATTCACCGTTTTTCCACTGAAATAATGCCCGATTACCAACAATATTATCACTTGGGTCATGGGAAACTCATTTTTCATTTATCTTTGATCCAGTTAACGTTACGTTCCCGAACCTTTTGTAGCGGGAGCTACACTGGCCGAGGTTGAGCAGTTTCGCGTGGCTCCTGGAGAGCCGTGCTGCGCATGCGCGAGGAGCAGTTACGTCACACGGCGCACAGCTGGCGCAAAAAAGCCAAATTAGGGGGTTTTACGCGCCAAACCAACGACGGGCATCTGGCACGCCCCAGCGGGGGACTGAGGATTAATTGGGACCACCTAGGGATTGTTTGACGTGCAACCGAAAGCTCGGTTACACGGCGCCTCCTCCTAAATAAGCTTCCGTCAGATTGCGGGCACCTCGGCCGGGATTCGAACCCGCCACATGGGGATCCGTAGGCCAGCGCTTTCGCCTCGGAACCACCGAGGCGGTTGCACAGCTGGCGCGCCGGAGGCGCCGCGCGCGCCTCGGCGGTCAGCGCATTCCAGAGGAGTGACGTCATAGCCGCGGCAGACACACTGGCGTCGCCGCGTGCCCAGCTGTGCGCCTCCGTTGCGCAATAGCCAAGTCTGACGCTGCCCCGGAGCCGCTTGATAGCGCCTCTCATTTTGTGCGCTTACGCAGAGGTATCAGTGGGGGTATACATATAGCGGGGCGTTTCCCAGTGTGGTATAGCCATGGAGAAGGAGGGCGAAATTGCTGCTCAGCGGCAGAGAAGAGCGGAGAAGCTTAACTCATCGGATCACGAAGTAGTCACATAATGCGCATACCGTGTGTGTGTCATTGAAGCAGCAGTAATATATGATAATCAAGCTAATCCTAGACAACCAGGAAAGCTAAGAATAACCAGCTGAACCTAAGATCATGCTACGTATATCCTGGCATAGTCGAGCTAAGCCACTGCAATGTTTTTTTTTATGTTGGAAGAATGGAACAAATATAAACATCAGTAATTAACCATGGGTAATTGTTCAGGTTAATCATCTGAGAGAAATAGGAGAGTGCACGATCGACGGTATAAATCAATTTATATTAAACGGCGATTTAAGTTAACAACAAAGATGAGTAATGCCTAGGTATTTCCACATGTACAGTTAGAAATTTTTTTTCTTGAAGTCTCACGTTTCTCGTCAGGCTGATGACATCAAGCGCTGGGCCTGGTGATCTGCGTTTCAAGTGTCCGTTGATACACTATGATTATAGTGGCACTAGATGATTATTTCTCGACGGAGCCAGTCTCTTAAGGCTTGTTCACACGATGCATTTTTCTCGCGCATCTAGTGTCGCGAAATGTAGTTTCGCGAAATGGTTGCGCCGTCTGAACGAGTCCGAAAAGGACGCGCGCATCTAAAAACGTTGCGCGCACACCTCGCTTTTGGAGCGAGCTTTTGCTGAAACTTTGTCGAGTCCTGTCAATCACTCTGATGGCGCCGCCAATGGCCGCTCAGAAACGCTCTCACGTGGCCTTTGAAGGGGGAGCGAGCTGTTTGAGAAGACCACTTCACTGCCGGTGTTGTAGCCGAGCCAAATCCGAAAAAACCGAAACCACGAACGATGGATACTGCCGGCGCTTCCGCAAGCACGTCAAGCACCACTGAAGGAAAAGTGAGTAGCATATCGGAAAAACAATCCAGCGATGGACGAAGACAATTAGCGGGAGTTGGCGAGATTAGAATAGTGCTCATAGCGTTGTTGTCGCGACGATACCACTGGATAATACCCCTGTTACACGGGCACCCTTAACCGTGGTTAACGCTTTAACTGCTGTTACGTGGCACCACAGTTACCGCACTATACTCTCAGACAGCTATTTCAGAAGAAGTGAAGAGCGCGCGTGCACTGCTTTGATGGGTGCTCAAAATGCTCAAGCGCACGTTCGCCCATAGCTTTGACTGCATAGCCGCAGAATGTTGTCCGCAAGTATTGTGCGCTAGCTGTGGCTTAGCCTAACCGCAGTTAAGTGTGCCCGTGTAACAGGGGTATAAACTGAAACCAAGTTTGCTTTGTTTACATTCGAACGTGAAACCATTTGCGCTCTCTGAAACAGTGCACAGTAAAATCGGGGCAGACATGGGCGCCGAGAAGTAACCAGATTGGGCACGTAGCGTTTCTATGAATACCATGTGCATTGATAGGAACTTTGGCAATGAATTGGCTGCGTACGGGCTCGGCGCCGGCACATGTCCTGCACGTACAGGTTGCCACCTCAATCGGCTTTGCGCACATGCGAGATCGCTCCAAGTAGTGCAATATGTGAGAAAAAAATATTAAAGTGAATTGACTGCATAAAATGCGCAAAGCAGGTCCCCAGATAAATAGCGATCTGATTCGGAGCGCCACATTATGGTCAACACCGAAACTATTTTCGCGAGTCTAAACGTCATCGTTGTTGCACGTGAAGCGGTACGTGTGAACGAGCACATTTCGCGAAACTTGAGTGTCGCGAAACGGTTGCGCGCCTAAAAGATGCATCGTGTGAACAGACCTTTAGTACCTGGGGTCGCTGCCGAGGTATCTTCGAGCTCTGTTGGAGGTGGTCCAGCTTATGACCAGTGGCCCTATGTTTCGTTTTTTTTGGACTCCCAAGGCGACTAGGGAGAGGGAAGTGACGTCAACAACGCAGCAAACGCGGATTGGATGTTGATTGGTGAGAGTCGCTGATGACGAATTTCCGCCGAAGAAAACGAAGCTCACTTTCTGCGTTTGCTGCGTTGTTGACGTCACTTCCCTCTCCCTAGTCGCCGTGGGAACCCAAAAAGCGCAACATAGGGCCCGTGAACTAACTCACGCACGACGTCCGTTTCTAAAGGCCCGTTCACACGATGCATTTTTCTCGCGCATCTAGTGTCACGAAATGTAGTTTCGCTAAATGGTTGCGCCGTCTGAACGAGTCCGAAAAGGACGTGCGAATCTAAAAAAAGTTGCGCGCACACCTCGTTTCTGGAGCGAGCTTTTGCTGAAACTTTGCCGAGTCCTGTCAATCACTCTGAGGGCGCCGCCAATGGCCGCTCAGAAACGCTCTCACGTGGCCTTTGAGGGGGGAGCGAGCAGTTTGAGAAGTCCACTTCACTGCCGGTGTTGTAGCCGAGCCAAATCCGAAAAAACCGAAACCACGAACGATGGATACTGCCGGCGCTTCCGCAAGCACGTCAAGCACCACTGAAGGAAAAGTGAGTAGCATATCGGAAAAAAAATCCAGCGATGGACGAAGACAATTAGCGGAAGTTGGCGAGATTAGAATAGTGCTCATAGCGTTGTTGTCGCGACGATACCACTGGATAATACCCCTGTTACACGGGCACCCTTAACCGTGGTTAACGCTTTAACTGCTGTTACGTGGCACCACAGTTACCGCACTATACTCTCCGACAGCTATTTCAGAAGAAGTGAAGAGCGCGCGTGCACTGCTTTGATGGGTGCTCAAAATGCTCAAGCGCACGTTCGCCCATAGCTTTGACTGCATAGCCGCAGAATGTTGTCCGCAAGTATTGTGCGCTAACTGTGGCTTAGCGTAACTGCAGTTAAGTGCGCCCGTGTAACAGGGGTATAACAGGGGTATAAACTGAAACCAAGTTTGCTTTGTTTACATTCGAACGTGAAACCATTTGCGCTCTCTGAAACAGCGCACAGTAAAATCGGGGTAGACATGGGCGCCGAGAAGTAACCAGATTGGGCACGTAGCGTTTCTATGAATATCATGTGCATTGATAGGAGCTTTGGCAATGAAGTGGCTGCGTTCGGGCTCGGCGCCGGCACATGTCCTGCACGTACAGGTTGCCGCCTCAATCGGCTCTGCGCACATGCGAGATCGCTCCAAGTATTGAAATGAATTGACTGCATAAAATGCGCAAAGCTGGTCCCCAGATAAATAGCGATCTGATTCGGAGCGCCACATTATGGTCAACACCGAAACCATTTTCGCGAGTCAAAACGTCATCGTTGTTGCACGTGAAGCTGTACGTGTGAACGAGCACATTTCGCGAAACTTGAGTGTCGCGAAACTGTTGCGCGCCTAAAAGATGCATCGTGTGAACAGACCTTAGACGTCATCGTTGTTGCACGTGAAGCGGTACGTGTGAACCAGCACATTTCGCGAAACTTGAGTGTCGCGAAACTGTTGCGCGCCTAAAAGATGCATCGTGTGAACAGACCTTAAGCCATTTTGCCCATACCCTTGGCGGTTGCATACCCTGTTTCAGCGGGCAGTATAAAAACGCACCGGGTCAAGGGTAACGTCTGTTGCACGCTGGTAGGAGGTCATGCGAAAAAACGTCTATACGTAGCTTGCAAGTGTCGCCATTGCTGGGTACTGACGGTTCTTTCTACTCACTGATTCTGTCGAGCTACTACTTCTGCGGTGTGAAACAAAAGGCCGATTCAGACACTTGCGTTTGAGTGAGTTTTACTGCGTTGCGTCGACAACCAAAAGCGAGTGACCGGCACATCTGTGCTTCGTATTAAGCGTGGAATCCAGTTCAAGGAATCATCTTGGCACGCGATATAAGCAGCAGGGATGTCCTGGCTTCTCCCAGCCGCAACGCAGTCAAACGCAACCTTCTGAACCAGGCTTAACACGGTGCACGTGCATGTGCCGAACGCTCGTCGCACATAAAATACCGGCATAACCGCGAATGTCGTTACTGTCAAGCCATAGGGCCAAAGCTACAGAGCCGAAGCACGCTGTCTTCTTACGCAGCTGAACACAGTCACCAGGTCTAAATAGTGTTTTGGCTGTAACGTAAATTATAATCTTAATTTTCGTCATTGGAATAATAATTGTCACATCACTATGAATCTTGAACAATAAAAATATAAAAATGAAATTAGTTTTCTAGTTACTAAAGATCTGGTAGTAGGTAACAAGAGGAAAAGGAGGTAGAGGAGCACAGAACCACGAGATCATGAACGGCACGAGAGGGAACGATAAACCGACACCATCGAAACGGACGTGGCCGGGATCTCTTCCTTATCTGCTCTGAGCCCGGGTATGTCCACTGGAAACGGTTTTATAGACACTAACGAGCTGTATAGAGTGCTTGCCTTGAATGCCGACAACGAAACCAAAACTGAAAACGAAACCAAAAACTGACGTAATGAAAGCCCGGATGCTTGGCGGAGTGATACATGTGCAGGAGCTCCGCCCCCCCTAGCATTCCCTTCATTGCCAAGAAAAGTTGTCGCCGAGATTGTCACGCCTTACTTATGTTCGAACTTTTATTTCCGTTTGTGCTGCGGTTTTGTAGCGTGAGCTACACTGGCCGAGGTTGAGCAGTTTCGCGTGGCTCGCATAATGAGCCGTGCTCCGTGCTGCGCAAGCGCGAGGAGCAGTGACGTCACACGGCGCACAGCTGGGCACGCGGCGGCGCCAGTGCGTCTGCTGCGGCTATGACGTCACTCCTCTGGAATGCGCAGACCGGCGAGGCGCGCGCGGTGGCGGCGGAGCCCGCGGTGGCGGCGGCTCCGGCGCACCAGCTGTGCGCTGTGCGACGTCACTGCTCCTCGCGCTTGCGCAGCACGGAGCACGGCTCATTATGCGAGCCACGCGAAACTGCTCAACCTTGGCCAGTGTAGCTCACACTACGAAACCGAAGCACAAATGGAAATAAAAGTTCGAACATAAAAGTTTTAGACATGAATAGACACCGAACTTCTACACGAGGATTGCCGCGAGAAGTAAATTTAAGGGATTGATTGTAGCATTCGAAGGTCAGATTTTTTCTGACAAAAACTTCTCCAGAGACACAGCGCCAATGCGTCAAGATCTATCGCGGCTAGATTCCGAAAAGCACATAGGAGACAGTGACCTTGACCGCATTGACAGGCCGCGTTTTTGCACGCAAATGTGTACACAGACATTTGTTTACTACAATTGTCATTTGTGACAATAGGAATGGTTGGCGTATGACACTTGGCACGAGAGCTGCTTTCCCGAAATTGACATTGAAAACCCCAGAATACGGGGCGGCATGTTACATGCTGCTGCTTTCCTTTTGAACGTTTTAAATTAATTTAAAATAAAAATTGGTCCGTGGTGAACTTTATTCATTAAAAGCAAAGACCTAATGAAGCTAGGTCTGCTGCGATGGTTTTTTTTTTTTTTTTTTTAGAAAATGGACGTTACAGATTTTTTTTTTTCTGCTGTCATTATTTTGTAACACTTCTTGGTTTGTCACACGCGAAAATTTCGTTGACTCGTTTCGCAATGTCCTTGCTGACTGCCGCGGCGTAAATCCATGCCAATTTTACATAAAACACGCGACCACTCGGGCCACTTGGTCTGGACCGGTTGTGCGCTCTCGTGACGGGCGCTCTAATGACACGCGAGCTAATAGTGAGGTTAGTATTGCGTGAGCGAACGCAAGCCCTGTGCGTTTGCGTTAGCATTGCGTGTTCCACACTGCGCGTGCGCGGAGCCCAACTGCGGCCTTGGATTGGCGCATGGCAACTTCGCGCATACGCAGCGTGGAGAACGCAACACTAACAGCGCTTGCGTTTGCTCGTATACACAATACAAAAACTCACTAATGTCACTCTGCGCTCTCGAATCGCGGCGTTGTCCGCATGCGTCCGCTTCGGGTGACAAAGAGATTACGGCGACCTCGCCATAATGTTTCTCGTTGCAAGCATCAAGATGGCCGGTGATCGTTGGCTTACTGGTGTTTTCAACACCGGAGTGCAAATTCGTCCCGTATTGAAAATCGCAAGTCGCGAGGATGCGCCAAGTCTCGCTAGGCCCGGTTGGGGGGGACGCCGCCGCGAAGCGCCGCAGCCATGGTCCTGAGGGCCGACAATTTTTTTTTTTTTTTTTTAAACTGTGCTCGTCTTGGCTTTAGACAACTTCTCATCACGAATCCTCCTTGGAGGAGCGCAAAGAATCTTTGCGTACGCACGCAATTTCCGAGAAATAGCGTGCGCTCAAATAGCGCACGCAAAGCGCAAAACGTGGTTAGCGTTCGGCGCATGCGCAGTGGTGACGACGCTATTCTTTGCGTACGCAAAGCTTTAGCGTGCGCTATTCTAAAACTCCCTATTGAAAACCCCAGAATACGGGAAAGCATGTTACATGCTGCTGCTTTCCTTTTGAACGTTTTAAGTTAATTTAAAATAAAAATTGGTCCGTGGTGAACTTTATTCGTTAAAAGCAAAGAACTAATGAAGATAGGTCAGCTGCGATTTTTTGTTTTTTTAGAAAATGGACGCTACAGATATTTTTTTTTTTCTGCTGACATCTTCTTGTAACACTTCTTGGTTTGTCACACGCGAAAATTTCGTCGACTCATTTCGCAATGTCCTTGCTGACTGCCGCGGCGTAAATCCACGCCAATTTTACATAAAACACGCGACCACTCGGGCCACTTGGCCTGGACAGGTTGTGCGCTCTCATGACGGGCGCTCTAATGACACGCGAGGTAATAGTGAGGTTTAGTACTGCGTGAGCGAACGCAAGCCCTGTGCGTTTGCGTTAGCGTTGCCTGTTCCACACTGCGCGTGCGCGGAGCCCAAACTGCGGCCTTGGATTGGCGCATGGCGACTTCGCGCATACGCAGCGTGGAGAACGCAACACTAACGCAAACGCAAAGCGCTTGCGTTTGCTCGGATACGCAATACGAAAACTCACTAATGTCGCTGCGCTCTCGAATCGCGCGCGCTAAAGTCTCAGCGCTCTCGAGTCGCGCGCTCTAACATTGCGGCGCTCTCGTGTCGTGCGCTCTAACGTCGTGGCGCTCTACTGTCGGCGCTAGGGTACCTTCATGTGCGCTTTGCTTAGGGTGGAGACATCTGGCCATTTTGTCCCACACTTTTATTTTAGGGGCGAAGCTCCTTAGGTGCTGGCCATGTCCGTCCGCCGTCCGTTGTCCGCCGTAGGCCGGCGTCGTGTGCTCGTGCTTCTGCTCGTGAGATCACGTGCTCACGAGCACGTGAGCACATGCTCACGTGCTCGTGTAGGGAAAAAAAATTGGAAAGAAAAAGATGAAAAAAATTATGAAAAAAGAAAAAGAAGAAAAAAAAGAAAAAGAAGAAAACCACACATTCTCCTACTGACATGAATGAAAAGGCTCGGCATGCTGCGGCTCGGCGTCTACGCAGACAAGCACCACCAGAGCTTCGCCCCAAGCAACATCATTCACCACGTGGAGATGCGTTCAATTTTTTTCTTTTTTGTTCAGAAGCGCGTGAAAGCGCGTGTCCCTGCACGCGTTTGTGGCGCTGACTGTGCTATGACGGCATTTTGTTTTCGTCGATTTCTTGGTATTTTCCCCGTGAGCGCGTGCTGTCGGCATCGGGTACTACAAAGGGTGGCATCACCCTAAACAGAAGGACATTGAGGCACCCTAGTCGGCGCTCTTTTGTCGTGCACTCGTGTTGTACTTCAAACTCCTGCAGCCTTACTCTCAGTAAAGAACTAAATGTTCAATCCCGAAACCAAGCTCATCGCCAAACCGACTTTTTTTTTTCTACCCCCTTATCGATATGTGAACCAAATTCTTGTTTCTGGGGGGCAAAAATGACAAGTAGAACTGTCTCGAGAGCGAATGCAGGGACCAATTTCAAGATGAGCATTGTATGAGTGGCAGCGATGAATCCTGTGCGGTAATGACTTCCCCAGAGGTCCGCATACTCAGCCACTCAAACGATACCAAGCGTTCGAAATGAGACTCCCTTTGGTGTCAAAATTTCAGCTTTGTGGAAACAAGTGTTTGAAGACCCATATATCGATCGTTCAGGCGTGCACATGTGCTGTAGTGACACCAAGCTTATCTGCACTGTAAAAGCTAAAACACAACCGTATGACTTCCACTGTGAGGATTAAAAGCGCTAAAAGGACGAGGACCGGTAAAAGGAGACATACAGACCAAGAGCGCACTTGCAACTGAGGTTTAATCTGAACTGATAAAACAAAAAAACAAAACATATGCCTTAACAAAAAAAAAAAACCATGTCATGTACGCACATCGTCCTTCTAATCTATATTTATTCTTACTATACTCGGCGACAAATTTTCTTTGCACTGCGGTGGAGAGAAGGAGAGCCCTGTACCCTCCATTGCATTGCCATGAAAAGTTGTCGCCGAGCATAGCTTGGCCTATCAAGGGCCTGTAAATACGTCACTTCCGAATCATAGAGCGCAATCGCTAGGGCGCTAACGCATCTATCGCGACCGCACATCCTAATAAAATACGCTTCTGAAATTTCCCTTGTCATTTTGTTTCGGCACTGCCCATAGTGAGGAAAACAGAAGACCCCAGAGAGCTCCTCATCTCTAATAGGGTGTGTGCGAGTCGTTACCGGGGCTCGCTCTAATGTCGGCCGGAAAAATCGGTGCCTGCATGTAGCAATATAAAATTTTCATCAAAGTTGTACTTCAGTAGTGGATTTTACCTCGTACGATTTCAAGGCTTCGCGCCCTTCCCGTAAAAAAATGTGACCAACGTCCTTAGCATGGTCAATGGAGGTCGCCAAAGTAGATAATCCACTTAACCCAAGGTTGGACTTGTATCGCCCTCTATCGACCTGCGCTGCAAGCAGAAAGCGCACTCGATCGAAGCAGACAACGCCGTGCTCTCCTCCCTGAACCTACGGAGAGATGGCGCCACAAGAACAACCCTCGATTAACTCGATGGTCTGCGCCGGCGTCCGTCGTTGATCACTCCAGGGGGCTGGCCTCATTCTACAACGGTTGCTGTTAGTGGCCCTTTCGGTCAAAATCGGGGGGTGTTCGTTACGCAAACATTACGTAATCACGAGGAGAGAGTGATAGCGCCACCGCGCTCTCACGCTTTTGACATCGCCGTTACCCCTCAGAGTAGGGTGACAAGACGTCCGGTTCTGGCCGGGACAGTCCCGTTTTTGAGGTCCACTTTTGCCGTCCCGTCTTTTTATCCCAATATAGAATCATGTCCCGTTTTCGCAGGAGCACATAGTCTAAAAATTGGCACCAAGCGAGTAGAAGCAAACTGAAACTATGCCTATTCGTTGCAAGTATATTTTACAAAAATAACCGTAGGTACTTTAAAATATTTACCCAGAGAGTAAAATTTAGAACTGTTCTTGCACACAAACACTTTTCTTTCGCGAAGACGCGTGTGTAAAAATATTTTTTTTTAGTTACTGGATATAGCACGGACGTAGAATCATGTAGATATAGCACGCATGTAGAATTTAATTCAATTTTTTCTCAATCTCAAACTTTAGTACGCCCCCCTCCCTCTTTTCCGCTGGGATGTCCCGTTTTCTGCCTTGAGGAATATGGTCACCCTACCTCAGAGCCGTTTATACTGAGAGAGTATGGCATTCTTAATGAGATTCTGTCAGTCTGGCAACCACAGCTGCGTAGTCTGAAAACCGGAGGATGACTACTTCAGTCCGCCATTTTGGGGCTCTGACGCATAGGAACTCTATGCGAATTTGTAGGAACCCTTACGAAAATGTCATATCTGGACTTATATAATAAAAACAAAACAGATATGGCTATATAAAAAATTGGGCATATCTAGGCAGATATGCCCAATTTGTATATATCCATATCTGAGCCAGCCACATAGTGGTATATCTGCCTCCCATATAAGGCCAGATATGTCCAATCAGATAAGGCAACCTATACATGTTTTTTTTTTAATTCTTGCAGATTTGTTTTTAAAAAAACCATGAAAGCTACACTTATGTGGTTTGTGCGAGTGAGTAATACGCCCAGGGGGACATTATGTGGGTGGTAATCTTTGCGATAAGTCGGCTAATTAATTAAAATTCACTAATTAAGATTTTAATTAGTGAAAATATACATATGGTTCCAATTAGGAACTTGCTGAGCGTCGTCCAAAACCCCTATATCAGTCATTTTCAGAAAGCCAATCAGCGCGTGAGAAGCGTAGTAGTTCACTAAAGTTACCACTCGTGGAGCGGGTACAAGGCTAGCGGTTTCGGTAAGGCGCCCGCGCAATTTTTCCGTCTCTTATCTAGCCCCAGCCTTGTGCCTGCTCCGCGAGTGGTAACTTCAGCGCACTACTGCGCTTCACACGTGCTCAAAGTCTTTCTAAAATTTACTCATTTAGGGGTTTTCGACGACACTCAGCAAGTTTCTGATTGGAACCATATGCCGATTTTCACTAACTAAAAGTTAATTAGTGAATTTAAAGTAATTAGCCGACTTATCGCAAAGATTAGCCACCCACATAATGTCCCCCTGGGCGAATAGCGGAATATGGCCATATTTGACTCCTTATATTATCATCTCTTTCTAGCCATCTAGTGAACGGAAGCGCCTAACCAGGACGCCGAGACCAACCTCACAACAGCCGCTAGGTGCGCTGACAGTCAAGTGAGCAGCTGGGGACTATGGGAGTGGTTACTCTTTACGTTACACTATATTACTTTATAACTCCTCCCCCCCCCCCCCACACACACACACACACACACACACTCACCGCTCAGACATTGCCATTCCTCGCAGCTCTCCGTCCGAGCAGTGGGAATGGCAGGCTGGCAAGCTGGCAAGCGCGCCGCGCTGCGGAGTATAAAAACAGCCGCAGTGACACGTGAACAGCAAAGGGCCCTTGACCCCGACTCACGCACGAGAGGTTGCGCGTAAGCTACTTTCACACAGATCCTAAGGAACATTTCCTACAACTATATTCTACTAAAAGTAAAGCTCCTAAAGCAAATATCCGTAGGGAAATTGACTGCAAGCACATCTCCCAAAGCACACCTTTCAACAACGCAACAGCCATTCGCAGTCCACTTTGTGTGCTCGTTTTGCATTTTGTTTTTCAAGGGAAGAGAACTGCGCATTGAAATTTCACAAGAGCTCCACCACTAAGATACGCCTGTTATGAAAATGTGGGGTTGCTGCGAGCAGGCGTCAATATAGTTGAGAGCAAGCCCTAGCTGGTATATTGGTAACACCCTATACTATACTTCGTTTCGGCTCAAAAAAACCCTGAATTGGAAATTTTTAAACAGTCGCGTTGGGACACGCGAGTGAAAAAATTAATTTTAAGCGAAAAAAAAATTTAAAGCACTATTGACGGCGCGTGACGCGATTTAGTCGGTAGTCACCTCCTTTCCACTTGTTTTCTCTCTCCGCGTTTCAGGCGCGTAGAGGAGACGTGGATCGGCTTCGCCTTCACGTTGAGGTGAAAAGGCCGAATGACCATCTCGTTGAGCGAATGACCATTCCGTGATGTCATGGACTTTGCGCGCAGAATTTCAAATAAATCTCTCGACGTCAATATTGCTCTAAAATATTAATTTTTGTTTTTTGCGTAAAACGTAGTTTTTGGTACGCGTGTCCCAACTGGACTGATTAAAAAACACAGCTTTTTTTTCTTTTCGGGGGAAACCAATCAAGCGTAAGTCACAAGGATTTTCATGTTTACGATTAAATCAGCGATGATAGAACGCGTACAGAAACATGACGAACACCATGATGGTGCGCTCTTGACGCTGTCTGATTGCTCCCATCAGCTCTTGGCGTCGTCCGCGTCTGGACTTAATGCAAAACGAAGTATACCGGAACGGTACTGCGCTGAATTAGCGGATACAGCGTAGTGTTAACTCATCAATCGATCAGCGCTGGAAACAGTACTGATACAGCGTTGGTAAGGCGCTGCTCTTTTAATCGTTCAAACGGGGTGAGAAAACAAGAAACATCTGTGGAGGGAAAAGACACCGGTGAGTGGCTTCACTTGCGCCGTGTTGCATTACGTATACCTAGCTCGGTGGAACTCTGGGTGACAGTTCTTGTCATCCAGATCTCCTATGCTACAGCAAGCTGGTTAATTAGGGTCGTTGCATAGTTCATGGTACCGAAAGCATAAAATCGCCAAAAAACAACAGACCAAAGCGAAGTAAGACAACGACAGGCGCACTCAGTTGAGAGTGTGCATTGTGTTGTATTACTTCTACTCGTTGTTGTTGATTTCTACGCTTTATGCGTTTTTAGAGCTTTACGATGTGTGACTAAAAGTTCTCGGACTGATTTTGTATCGTGAAAAGAGAGGACAGCACAGTGATGCGCGCACAGCAGTCGAAGTCAGGGACCTTTTTGCGACATTATACCGAACGGCGTTGCTCTATGAACATTTTTGCGATGTGAGCGATCGAAAGCGTCGCTGTGGTCGGCCCACCACAATTGGTCAAATGCTGACTATGACGTCAGCAAAGGATGTCTCATCGACGGAAATAAGAGGAATTTAAGAACTTCAAATTTGACGGTGTTGGCAGTGTTGCTTTGAGAGCACTATGATTTCAGCCTGCCACCATGCCCATTACAAACACCATCGAACTTGTTGTTCACAAGGTAATGACGTCACGAAAGGTAACCGAACGAGGGCACCACCGAAACATCTCGCCGCTAATACACGAGTTTGTTTGACCACATGCGCGAGCATAATGACGATCTCTCCACATATACTGCCAACCAAAGCGAGTGCGAACATTAATTTTACGTCAAAGTCGGCAAATTTAAAACAGAGACCTTTTGAAATGATTTAGAAGGCTTATGTCAAAAAGCAGTGAGGTGTGCGTGGTGTTTTGAGTAGCAGTCGCGCCTCAAGAAGGGCAGAACGTCACTGAAGTCTAGGAGAAGTCGGATAAGGTCGCCCCACTGCTCTTCGGCTTCCAGCGATGTTCTGCCGTTCCTGAAGCGCGAGTGCCAGTTAAAACAGCTCGCAAAATGCACTGCTTTTTGACAGAAGCCTGCTGAATTATTTCAAGGATGTCTGTTTTATATTTGCCAAGTTTGACGCAAAGTTAATGTTCGCTCTCGCTCTGGTTTGCAGTATATGGGAAAATCGCCATTGTGTCCGTGCACCTGGTCCCAAAAACTTGCGTAGCGCAGTCCCAAATGTTCAAAGAGCGACGCCCTTGGGTATAAGTTATAACGAGACACGAAGGTCCCTTCCTTCGACTGCTTCATGCGGATCACTGTGCTTCTCTCTTTTTTTGCGCTACAAAATCAGTCTCAGAACTTTTTGATCACACCTCGTACTTTCATAACAAAAGAACGGTTTTGACGATGTGCATAAAATACACTGTTGTAACAAATTGCGCCGCCTCTAAACAGCAAGTCTTGTCGTTATCCGTATACTAATCTCTACTGCTGAAAGCAGACTCAGTCACTCTGATATGTCTGCAACCTGGTTTGGGCGAAGCAGCTCTTCGCCCGCCAACAGGCGGGGGAAGGATTCTTTTTCATGAAAATTACATTACTGCGGAGATCTTCTCAGCGGTTTTGCGGCGGCTGAAAATGATAAAAATTCGGCGCTGAGAGGAGGAAATAGAGCATTAAATCAGATTCGAGTCAATGCGGCTGCATCTAATATCGTACAAATTACAAAAAAAAGAGAGAGAGAAAGAGATTGATTAAAAATATAAGTGATTGTGGTTAAAAAGTATTCAATTAAATTACTTGATTACTCGAGAGAAAAGCAAATGACCATAACTTAAAATACCTAAATCTATGATTTTTTTATTACTTCAGTAGCTACAGGTCAAGATCACTTGCAACCAGGGCGAAGAATAATCTAAATAGTGATTTAGATAATAATTTAAATCGTGATTTAAACCAGACCATCCCTACCATGACAATTTAAAGCCAAAATGTTCCGCAAAAATAATCCCGAAAATGGTTTTTATTTACCGTTTGTCCATCATTTGACGCTCTCTGTGTGCATTTGTTTTGTACTGAAACCAAAGACAGATAAAGCTAGAAAGATTTATATCAGGCTGAACAATAAAAACAAGCAGTGATCTTTTGAGAAAATTAATTGAACTTTCTTCCTAGGTTCCACTTTGTTCATCAGTTACGTAAGGTCTCGTAGCGAGCAAATCAGAACGCGAAAGAAACGAAAACTATAAAAAGGAATGTCCTATTGCTAGCATACGAGAAAGCAAGAAGAAAAAAGCAAATAAAGCTTGTTAGCTAGCGAAAATGCAGGCTCTTTGTTCTAGTATGGCTCGGTTTTCACCAACAAAAATATGTTGATTAAGCTGTTCTTTACATTTAAAGTACTTCTTTCCTCTGCGTTGGTTTTAGCAATCAGTCGAATTGATCAAGCAGTCTGCGGCTTTTAAAAATACATGTATTGTTAAAGAATCACTGTTATCTAGCTACAGTGATTTAAATCAAATTCGACGGATTGATATAAAATGTATCTTATTTATTTACTTTTTTAAAGTTATTATTATTATTATATTTTACCCTGTTTGCAACACCGAAAAGCAAGGCCTAAACAATGCTTTCAAGATCAAGAAGAAAGTTTAAGCTTATTCACGATTTTTCTGTAGTTTTCAAGTCCTCTTTATTGGTGGATTCGAATAACAGGATTGCCACATTTGTTGATTCGAATCAACTAATCATGTATCTTATCAATTCTTGCTAAACGCCAACCGCTTATTCCATGTCACAAAGAGTGCACTTTTTTTGTTACTCCTTGGTCTGGACATTATCTATTTTGGTTATCATGCTGGCATTAGAGTGTAAAGGTGATTGTAGCCGTATTTTGACTTTTTAAGAGGTCTAGTGTGAAGCAATGCACAAGTATGGTGGAAACCCGAAGGTTTTATTCGGGAAGAGCGGCGCCTTAGGACCGCCGACCTCGGTCAGAACCTGGTCAGGAGCACCGGCGCAAGGCATGAGCTTCTGGGCTCGTCAGTCTCAAATGCGGAGCGCGTGGCGGGTGTCCGAGTACGCAACATCTCTTTTCCCCTAAACATGCAAGCGATCCGGCGGCTGTCGCTTGCGCCTTGACCGTCTGGACAACACCAGGTCTGCCAGCTCCGTTTCAGACCTCTCAGGGGAATTGCCGGCGCTGTCCTCCGCTACAGGCTGCGTAGGTAAGACAGGTTTTGTTGCTGGGTCCGCTTTTGATTGGTCACTGGATCTGCCGGCACTGTCCTCCGCTGTTGTCTGCCTCACCAGCTTGTCACTCTCCGTTGGGCCGTCGGCAGCCGTCGGTCTGCTGCGCGTGACTGGCCTCTAGCCGCGTTCGCAGCGTCTCCTCAGTGTCTCGCTGTTGCAGCTGGTCCACGTGCCGCCACTGTTTTCCATCTGGCGTGTTCAGCGTGACCATCCGCCTCCCTTGATTGTATGTTACAGTTCCCGGTAGCCACCTTGGACCCCGCTGATACTGGCGTGACCAGACGTGCGTTCCCGGAGCAAGTAGCGGGGATTTGGTGATTGAGGACGATGGGAGAGCCACAGCGTGCTCTGGCTCTCGAACGCTTGGGAAGAAGCTGGTTAGCCTCGTCCTCGGTTGATATCCCAGCAACAACTCAGCCGGCCATTTGCCGTCTTTGACAAGAGTGCACCGCTAGCGAAATAAAAACTTGGCAATCCAGTTTTGTAGAGTGTCGTCTTTCTTTTTCTTTAGACCTTCTTTAAGAGTGCGAACAGCCCGCTCGGCTAACCCATTCGACTGCGGGTGATATGGTGCGGTTGTCAGATGACACACGTGGTTTCCTTTCAAAAATCGTGCCATCGCCGCGCTTGAAAACTGTGGGCCATTGTCCGATACCAGTTTTTCAGGGAGGCCGAAACGAGCAAAGATTCCTCTAAGGACATCAACGGTTGTGTCTGCTGTTGCCGTCTTCAGTGGGACAGCCTCACTCCATTTCGTGTCCGAATCAACCAGGACAAAAACCATGTGACCGTCCACAGGACCGGCAAAATCCATGTGCAGGCGGCACCAGCGTTTGTTAGTTTCTGGCCACTTTGATGGAGCCTGAGCCGCGGGCATCGGCCAACACTGCACGCACTGCGGGAAGTTTTTTGCAAGTCTCTCAACTTCTTGGTCTAATCCCGGGTACCAAAACACTGTCTGGGCGAGACTCTTCATTGCCGAGATCCCGGGATGGGTATCGTGTAGCTCCTTCAGCATGCATTCTCTCGCAGTTTCCGGGAGAATCGCTCGATGACCCCAGTAGATCAGATCGTGGCACACCGTGAGTTCATTCCTTCGCACAAAGTACGGCTGGAAAGACTGCTGCCCCGTGCGCAACTGTGGTGGCCACCCGCCTTGAACCCACCTCTTTACTTGCCGGAGTATCTTGTCCTCGGTGGTCAGGGTCGCCAACTGCTGTACAGACAGAGTTCCGTCATCTAAGTGCTGACTGTACAACACGTACTCCATAAGCTCGCTACTGCTGCCATCCCCTTGTTCCGGCAAAGGCAAGCGATTAAGGGCGTCGGCGTTAGCATTCTGCTGCCCTTTCCGGTACTCAATGTCGTACTGGTACGCTGAGAGAAGCAATGCCCACCGTCGAATTCTGGCCGCCGCCATTTGGGGAATCGGCCGCTCCGGATGAAACAGTGCCGTTAGTGGCTTGTGGTCGGTCACTAGCGTGAAGCAATTTCCGAAGAGATAATCCCGGAACTTTAAAACTCCAAAGACCAAGGCCAGCGCCTCCTTTTCGAGTTGAGAATAATTGCGTTCCACTGATGTCAGTGTCCTTGAACGGAACGCTATCGGGAAATCCCTTCCGTTTATGCGATGTGACAGCACCGCGCCGAGTCCGTCCGGTGATGCATCACATTCCAGCCGCAACTGCACCCGGGGGTCGTAATGGACCAGAACATTTGCGTCAGCCATAGAGTGCTTCGCCTCTTGGAAGGCCGTCTCTTGGTCTTGACCCCACCACCAGGCACGTAGCCAGGATTTTGTTTCGAGGGGGGGGGGGGGGGGGGGGGGGGCCCGCGGATGACAAAATGCTGTATGAGGGCCGGGAGGGAGGAGAGGAGGTCCCAGCAAAATGGAAGATTTCGGGGAGGGGGGGGGGGAAGCCCGGGCCCCATGGCCACCCCTGGATACGTGCCTGCCTACCGCCATGATGCACCTTTTGCCAACAGCCGATATAGCGGAACCAAGGTTGTTGCCAGATTGGGTAAAAATTTGGCATAATACGTGACTAAGCCCAGGAAGAATTTCAGCTGGCTTACCGATGACGGTCTTGGCGCTGCTGTCACTGCCTTGAGGTTGTCTCGCTTAGGGTGCAGACCCATGGCGTCAATCTTGTGTCCCAAAAACGACACTTGCTTCTCTCGGAACTTGCATTTGGCTTGGTTCCACCCTTTAAGTGGCTTGGACGAGCTGAGCTCGTCGGCCACTTTCTGGCTAAAAATGCCGTGGACGAGCTCTCGTCCAGTATTTTTTTCAGTTGCCCTCAATTCTACGGACGAGCTAGGCTCGTCCGAGTAGTTTTGCGGCGCTGATCATAGATGGCAGCACTCGTATTAGTTGGCAAATATTTATTTCGCCTCCGCTGATTTGTGCGTAATAAACTTTTCAAGCTTTATGTGTAATACTAGAGGAGTAACAATTCAAAATAAAAAAAAAATCTGGCACTTTTAGGTTACTTTTGGGAAAAAAATTTGGCACTTACGGGGTTAAGGCCGCTGTCTCGTAGCCGCAAGAAGCACCTGCCGGAGTGTCAATATATCGTTCTCTTTTTCTGCGACGATGATGTCGTCTAGATATACTTAAACACGTGGAAGGCCGTGCAGAGGTGACTCGATGTGGCGTTGAAACAGGGCTGGGGCGGACGCGATGCCGAAAGCCAAACGGTTGTAGCGGTACAAGCCTTGGTGCGTGTTTAACACAGCCATCTTACGAGCCTCCTCGTCGAGGGGAAGCTGATTGTACGCATTGCGTAAATCGAGCGTGCTGAATACCTCTCCTCTGTACAGTGATGCAATTTTCGGCAGTCGATACTGCTCCAGGTGTGTAGCAGGGTTGACCGTTAGCTTGAAATCGCCGCACAGCCTTATATCACCGTTCTTCTTCGCGACCAGCACAACTGGTGTGGCCCACTCCGAAATACGGATCGGGGAGAGCACCCCATCGGCCACTAGAAGATTGCTTTCCGCCGTCACTTTTTCACGAAGTGCGTATGGCACCGGACGCGCCTTGCATAAGTGGGGGAGAGCACCTACCTTCTTATATAGCTTCACGGGTGGGCCTTCACAGCAGCCTAACTACTTTTCGAAGACGTCAGCAAATTCCTCCAGCATTCTCTGCACCGGGGCGTCTACGCGCAGCACGTTCACGTGAAAGGGCATTTCCACTTTTAGCAGCAACGCACCAACGTCTTGGAACGCTTGAATTGTGTTTCTACCACACAGTAAGGGTCCTTCGCAATCTACAACGACCAGAACGCTCCTCACCAGTGCTTGCCCATGCTGGACCCTCATGGAAATTCTTCCGAGCACCGGTAGAGACCCCAGGAAGCACGACAAGCGAAGGGGAGTTTTTTTCCAACGCAGGCCACCACTTGCGATGTCTCTTGGAAACGCTCTTGGGTATCACGCTCACTGGTGATCCCGTATCCACAAGCATTGGCAGCTTCCGGTCTTCCCACAGTAAGTCTTGTTCGATCGGTCGCACGATGTCTTGGTTAGACGAACTGTGAGCGACCAGGGCGTGGAGCGTCTCTTCCTCGCCGTCTTCGTCGTTATTTGAATCTTTCAGCGCGTACGCTCCTTGCCGAGCAGCGCGACCCGACGAACATACCCTGCCAAGTGTCCCTTCTTGCCACACTTGTGACACACAGAGTTGCGGTGTCGGCACTCGTCCGCTGCATGATGTGCGACGCATCTCCAACACAACGTGCGTGGACTGACTGCGCTGGTGCTGGTACCTTGTCGGCTAGGACGCCGATTGCCCCGTCGACTTAGAACGAAGTGCACACCGCCAGCTCCGTCCCCGGAATCAGTCTTTCGCATTGCCCGGGCGTTCTCGGCGGCTGTCTCCGATGACAATGAAAATTCTTCCGCCTCTTCCAGGTTCAATTTCTTACGTGTGAGTAAGAAACGTCGTGCTTCGTCATCCCGCATGCCACAAACGATTCTGTCCCGCAGCATACGGTCCAGGGTCCCGCCAAAATTGCATTTTTTGGCGAGACGCCGCAGGTCAGCTACGAAGTCTTGAACCTTCTCTCCTTCTTCTTGTTGGCGCAAAAAGAACGCGTAGCTGGCAGCAATCTCGTTCGCTTCGGGATCGTAGTGCTCTTCAAGGTAGCTCACGACGCCCTCGTAGGTCAGGTTATTGACGCACGTCGTCTGGCAGCGCCCTTGCAGAATTAGGACGACGTTGTCCCTGAGAGACGATACCAGAAGGGCTCGACGCATCGCCGCATCCGTAACACCGTGGCCTTCAAAGTAGGCCTCCAGGCGAATTCGGTACGTACTCTAGCTGCTCTTCGTTTCGTCGAACTCGGGCGGGCGTGACCCCATCCTTGCTTTCTTCTCACCTTAGCGTGATATTCCGTCGCGGAAGAAGCCCATTCCTCGTCGCCACTGAAGCAATGCACAAGGATGGTGGAAACCCGAAGGTTTTATTCGGGAAGAGCGGCGCTTTAGGATCGCCGACCTCGGTTAGAACCTGGTCACGAGCACCGGCGCAAGGCATGCGCTTCTGGGCTCGTCAGTCTCACGTGCGGAGCGCGTGGCGGGTGTCCGAGTACACAACATAGTGTGGTCTTGTATGAACGGATATTAAAACACTTTGTACTGAAAGACCTTTTAGAGAACTTAAAATAAACTGTCCCAGCTCAAAACAGAAGAAACCATTACGTAAAACTCTCCAGACAAAGTGTGTAACCTCTTTTCGTACAACTCAGTAACAGTTGTTCGTTCCTCTGTTGCTTGAAAGATTAAAAAAAACTGCTAAAGTGAAAATACCGCAGCATTTTTAGGTCGAAACGTGGTACCACGGGAGTCATAAACCAGCAAACCGGGGGGAGGTGTAAGAAAAATAGCAATGGTTAGAAGAAATTGTATTACTTCCAGAAGCAATCAAATTATTCTTACGATTACTACCTAATAAAAGCAACCAAATGATTTCAAAATAACTGCAAAAAGTAATAAATCACAAATAATCTCATCACTTCGAATCGTTCAAGTTGGTTACACGTGAGAATCGGCTGTTGTGTGTAGACACGTGGATAGAACTTGGGCTTGCTTTTCTGCACCTTTTTTATTGTCTAGCTGATTTAGTTAGCCTCTTCCTTTTCCGGAGTCAATTCCGCATACTGCAGAGATGGCAAAATTACTTTTAAAAAGTAACCAAATTACAATAATAATTGCTTTTTGAAAACTGCAAAAATGTAATTAATTTACAATACGAATTGCCGCCGATTAAAAGTAATTACATTACATCACAATTACTTCCCAAAGTAATGAAATTACTTTGACATTACTTTTCAATGCCTTGAAGCAGTAATTCGTGCTCATTTAATTTGCAGTATATACGCCAGCACTCAGACCTTTCTCACTATGCCACAACAGCCTCACGCACCTCAAAATGAACCATACAGAACAGTCATTCCTCTGGCGCACAAGAATGAAATGTTAAACATGATGAATAGCTTCTTCTTTAGATGTGACTTAAAGAACGTCGACTCACTGGTTTTGCTGTTAGTTCAACGTTGAAGGTCCTTAGGTAAAGGGTGATATGATTCCATCTTCCTGATTTTGAAAAAAAGTTACAGTCCGTATCAGTGACTTAAGTCGGGCCATGGGAGCTCGATCTTACAAAAAGTCGTCATGTGAAACGGTTTCCTTCCGACTCGGACACAGCCTAAGCATACTCGCTCAAGCTCACAGGTTGACGCATTCCTCGGCATTCCTCTGAAGGAGTATTGCTTCAAAATACCCGAAGATCCCAAGCTAGTGCGCATTGTCACACAAGGAGGCTGAATGTTTGCTGGACAGACGCGTTACGAGTTGAGTAAAGGGATGGCGCCAGCTTCTTAAAATGCGTACCTTCCCAACAAACGTGTAACGATATATGCTCGTTTGCTTATTGTCAAATAAACTCTCTACGAAAAGGCAGAAATGCACACTGCGAGCGGCACCTGCTTTTTCTCGCTTCCGCCTTTTCCGACTACAAAAAGCATCTTTACTTACCAGGGCCAAGGCTACGCAAGAAATGTTCTGGGGCCTTGAGAAGGCATAAGGCATTAACTACTTAATCCGGTCGTTTGTCGTTCACGATGGTCGAAGCTTATGTTTTGCCTTGCTTGACAAAAGAGCAAGAAGGCTGGAGATCTGCGTCTCCAGTCCTTTCATGTTTTAAAATGTGTTGACCTCACTGGTGACGTGCCCCCCACATTGTAGCAAACATGTACACATTACTCAATCAAGTAATTAAATTAAGTTACTGAGTATTGGCCTCAAAAGTGATTTGAGTAGAGTAGAAATTACTCAAATAGAAAGTAATAGGGCAAATTACTAACTACCGTAAACAAGTAGCGAATTACTTTTGAAGTTATAGTTATATATGTTTTATGGTAACAAGAAAGTACATAGGTTTTGATCTGTTAGCGAAATCCTGCTAATCAAATATAAAGCGGCTTGTGTTTTCACAGAAATGCTTTAATAGCATAACTTGCTTCTGCTTACCTCAATTTGTTTACTTTTGTTTGTTTTTTGGTCAATAACGTACTGGGGATCTATTATTTCTACATTGAAGTTCAGCACTGCCTGAGCTTGATTTTGGAGACAGGTTTTGCTTTTTTACCTTGATGCTTAAAGTGAATTTAATAGTACTTGAAGTAAAGTACAAAGTAAATAGAGGTTATGTACTTCAAGTGAAGTAGCAAGTACACCGGGTGCAATGTACTTCCAGAGTAAAGTACAAATACTTTCTAACACGATCGTTTATGATGCCCTTTCATCCCATATACAGTGTTTTTTAAACAGGTATGCATTGCTCCAGGTATAATCTGACGTGCACCAGTTTATTCCAGAAATGGTGGCAAAGATTGAATAGAGTCATGTCGCCACAGGACATTTGTTTTACTCTCGCTGACGATCTATTTAGCACAATCAACTTATAAGGCACTTATTTGTATCGGTCATGTAGCCGCCATTACTTCACTCAGAACAATGACCAGATGACCTCTCGAAAGACCATAATGCGTTTTCAGATGACGATAAGCAATTCTTTGGTTTCAAGTTTTGGGAATGTGCATTGAAGCCGGGAGTCCTAATTTCTCGGAAATTACCAGGAAAAATTACTTCAGTAAAGTACAAGTACATGCTCAAAGAATGCAGTTTTCTAAACGTACTTAAAGTAATACTTTAAGCACCATGCATTTAAAGTGCTTCTGAACACTGCTTGTTTAATATTTTTATGTAAAAGCATCGGGATTATTATTAAGGTTACTCGAACGATCTTTAAATCTTTAAAGACCTGCGTATTTTGAGTTCTGAAAGAAAAGGCAGCGCAAATCGGTCAACATTGTGTTGCCCTTTAGAACGCGATTCTTCAGGTATAGCACACACTACGGGAGCACCAGATGAGCTTCAGAGCGGGTGCTGCATTTCGTTGCATCCCCTGAGTGAGGATACAGTGTGTATACCTGCTATAGTGGGCGAGAGTTCCTATGTTGGGAATAAGCGGGGAAAAGCTTTCTTCAAATGCGTCGTCTCTGAGTTTCTCAACAGAAAGAAACGCCAGTCTTCGGCGCTAATCCCGCTGTCACTCGGTCTCACTTGCGACGTGTCTGTCCGATCCCCGCGCCTCGTAGCAGGGTAGTTGCAGTGGGGGGCTTATGAGAATATCAGGGGGTTTCGGACCTCCAAAGTATACCCCCCCCCCCCCCCCCTGCATACGCCACATGCTTCTCCCTCCTTGCGAATGCCAGCCGATCTTCCAACATCTTATCTCTTTTTGTGCAGGAATGTTTGTTGATAAGAAAACCTAGCACTAACATTCGACAGTAATTTGTAATTTCAGTGGAAGTCACTGGGGAAAAGTAATTAAAGTAAACTATACTAATGATCGAAAGGAAAATGTAATTGAAAGTCACTCAACTACACAGAAAAGTAGTTAAACTACAAAATACGAACAAGACTGCATTGTAGTTTATAAGCCTTTCACCCCCAAACTGACAGTGCGGTGAAAGGTGCCTGCCCGTTGGCCTAGTCACACATGTATCTTGCCACGTAACGACGCTCTCGTTCATGTATATATATCTACCCACGTTTAGAGGCGGGGTCAGGTGATAAAAAAAAGGTGGTTGATTCGTCCCGTTGAGCTCGCAGCTCCCGCCGCACTGTCAGCTTAGGGGTGAACGCAGTATATGCTCCGTTCCCACCTAAGCTGAGACTGCCTGCGGTGAAAGCTGGATCCTCGTTGGACAAGTCGTAAGCCTCTCTTTCGCCACGTAATAACGCTCCCGCCCATTCACACGCGCAGAGAGCCTGATCAGCTGATGAAAAGGAGGCGGTTGATTGGTCGGGCGGGTATGTAGCCCCCACCGCAGTCTCCGCTTAGGGTTGAACGAAGTATATCGTACCGTCATGATGACGTGGCGCAGTGAATCTGTCTTGTCTGCATTTAGTGAGCCGCCGTGGCCTTCCTGCGATGTTTTCACGAGAATGCTTTTCTACACCTCCATAACCTTTCAAGCCTGCCTTTGTGCGTGTACCAAGCTTTGCGGTAAGATGGCCATCGTTCATTTACTCTGATTTCACGACTGTGATGATGTTTATGCTGAATGGACAAAAAAGAAAGACGAGGCAAAAAGCGGAAAAAGAACGGCACGGGAGATTCCGGGAGGGGCTGCCAGTGACCGACAGCCAGGCCAGGGCGCTCGGTTAAACGGCCCGAACCAGGACTGGGTCGCAAGTCACTGACAACCAGGAACCCGTCGGACCAAGTCAGAGTCTGCAAGGCAGCGGACAAGAAAGACTTCCGTTCGGGGAACGCCAGAGTCGCCGAAACAGCCACCAGTCGATTCAAGCTCCAATCGAACTGAAGTCCCACGACACCCGACGTTGCATCGTGAGCCTCCAACCTTCATTCTCTCTCCGGCAAACAGAAACGCGAAGGCTGATGTGTAAACAGGAACACCTCTACCGGAAGCAACCGAACTGAACACTGTCACTTCTCCTGTAAATATATTGTTTTTATTTATCTTATTTTATGTTCTATGATTAGTTTGTTTTTTATAATTACAAATTGCTGAAATTCGATTTGGTCTCGCCTTTGATTATCTTACCATCTTAATTAACACGAACTAACGAACCCCGTGACAACGACATTTCACCATTCAACAAAATGTATGATTTGGGGAAAGAAGTAATTCAAAAAGTAATGAGGTATTTATTTTTCAAAAGTGCTGCCCGAAAGTAAATAATTACTTTACATAATTACCAGCATAGAAACGTAATTCATTACATTACTCATTACCACAATAAGCAACTTAATTACTGTAATTTCATAGCAGTAATGCCATTACTGACATCTCTGCCGCATAGAAAACGTAAAAATGTCCAGTTGGACCATACTGAAATTTTGCTGGTTGAATTGTGCCGAAACATACATAATATTTTAAAATATTCTTTTTTTCCGCGTACTGCTTGTGGTTGTGGAACGAGTTGCCCCGCAGCGTGATGAACATTGTCTCCTTCGTTTCATTATCTAGTGCCATTAAAGAACTTTTCTTTGTTTAAATGAACTGTACGGACTAAGTTGCTTACGGGTTTTACTGTATTTTTATAAGTACTTATTTGTTTTGCTGACCTTTTTTTACTTTCGTCCTCTCTATTCCTTGGCCCTCAAAAGTTGGCTGGCAGTTTCTTTAAAATAAATAAATAAATAAATATTAATTGCATCATGCACAGTTCACTCGATCGAAGTTCTCTTCCTATACGCAAAACGCAATTACGTCGTAAAATAGAAAATAGGCATGATCTAATTGCTTCAGAACGTTTAAATCTAAAGTCTGTATCTAAACAAAGCTATTAATTTACACTCTCATGTGACTAAGATACTATTAATCACAAAATAACTTATCTTTGTTTTTTTTTGTAAGTGCTTGGAACACGTAATATAGTAATAATAGGCTACTAATATTTGTAAATTTACGCAGCAAACAATATTCGGGAAACCTTTGGATACAGAATTTATTCTTTTTCTTTTCCTGTTGTGGGACTTTTCATTTAAGTTTGCACAAGCTTTATGTAAAACGGTAGTATCCTACCTTCGATTCTCACTAGGTCTCATAACAGAAAAAAAAAAAAATGAAGCTCACACGTGACATATTAAAAAAAAAAAACATCTGAGAAAAAAAAAAGCATGTTTTGCCAGTAGAAAAGAAACCGCTCGAGTGTAGCCTACGCCGTGGTAAAAGTCTTTACTGTCGGCGTCCCTGGTGGTCTAGATGACTATCTTGGCGTCCATCTGGTCCGGTAGCATTCCACCGCCGTGCCGTCTTCGTTTCTATTTTCATTTTCAACGAAAGTAAAAATGTCTTGTTTTAGATTATTCCATTTCACGTGCGGCGTCTAGGTTGTAAAGCCGGCGTGTGTATACACCGTCGTTACGTCGCCGCTGCGACCTTGCGCTACCGTTGGCTGCTGCTTCGGCTCCTCGTTGGGATTCAAGGCGACCTTCTTGCAGGACGGGCTTTTTAGTTCTTACACGGAATTAGCCACACCCCTTGCAAGTTGTAAAATTGTTTTTCTAGTAGGTGCCCTTCAATCTCCCAGCTTTTTCGTTTCTTAACTCCGTTTGATGCAGTCTTTTAGTGTTACATATCTTATGCACGTCTATATACTGATGCATATATATATGTATATATATTTTTTTTTCTTTTTTTTTTGGGGGGGGGGGGGAGGAAGGTTGCAAGTTTTCCAGACGCTTAGCTCGTGCGGGATTTCGATATGACCTAAAAATTCACCATAAGTCGCGCGTTGATTATTAACACAGAATATGTTTAAGGGATAGAGTGCATGCGAAAAGCATTACTCGTGAGTGTAACGAACTGTTACAGAAAGGCCAAAGGAACATAGAGCATATATCCAAAACTGTCTTGGACAACAAATTTAAACTGAACAACAAACATAGCAATGTACCTCGATATTATTTTAGATGACTGTCGTAGAATAACAAAAAGCAGCAATTAAACTTTTGGACGCGTATAGCTTCTATTCCACGGCTCTACACATTTTTTTGCATTGAATTCTACATGGCACATTCACAAAATTACCAATTTCGTCTTTTCTTGACAAAAGATCGTAACGTTCTCAGGACTGTTATTGCCTGGGTATCAAAGAACGCAAATCAAATAGAATTTTGATATTTCCTTGAAAGCTTTCTCTTTTATTTCACGGAATGTCCCAGAAAGTTCGCCATGACTTAGCCCACCGTAGGCCATATATAAGCATGCAGAGCATATTAAACGTATACTTAGTACTCATTAATCACAATTAAGCCCAATGAGTTGTAATTAGTGTGATCTACAGCAGCTAGATGAGAACCCTGAACTGTACGATCCGCAGCCCGACGACCTTGCTTGACGTCAAGAGGAGGCAAACGGTAGAGCAAGCAGCCGAACTAATGGTGAATTCCGCTCGCAGATCTTGAGTGCTCCAATAGCGCCCCTTTCGGAGCGCGCATCTTCCGCTGGCGGATCCGGCTCAAGTTGGTTATATTCCGCTCGCAGATTTGTAGATTCGCTTGATGGGAGCTTGCGCTGCCACCAGGCAGCTTGCGGTGTCTTGTTGCAGCGCAAGCTCCGTGGAGCGCTTCCGACTAGGGATGCCGCGAACCTCCCGTAGGTCGAGTTCGAAAGGGTCGGAATATTCTAACCTCGCTAAGGTTCGAATTAAAAAAGGTCGCAACTTTCGAACCTTCCTGATGTTCGAATTCAAATAATTCGAAATGTCGAGGTTTCTGAAAGTTCGAAGATATCGATTTTTTTTTATAGATTGCTCGAAAAATTTGAACATTTCGAATTTATTCATTTTCGAAAACTCGAATATTTCGAATTTTTTCGAGGTACAAGTTCGAAAAGGTCGAAAGTTTCGATTTTATGTTCAAGTCTGAATTTCACGGATGGAAAACAAATTTCGCAGTTTCAAACTAAGTTTTCATGAATTCATCTAAAAAACAAATTTCGAAATGTGCTACAAATTTTACTGATAACGTTGCCAATTTCTCTTGCGCCGTGAATATAATCCTTCCTTCTCAGTCCTGTGTTACTGACGGTACTATATGTATTACTCGTCATTTGTCACAATTTATGAACCAAGCGTTGAACTCGTTGAACGGTTCACCGAAAAGCCCTGAGGCAATCAGGTGAGCGTACTTCCTACTTTTTTTGCGAACTAGTAGTAATCCGATCAAACGTCACCTAAATGCAATGCCGGCATAAGACAACTAAATATCCAGGACAACGCATTCACATAAAGGAATTCATAATTCCTGAAGCATTTTAGTTGCTCTGAGCGTTTATTTTCGGCTGGATGACCCGTGGGGTGTAGAAAATACTGAACACATCCGCAGCACCCGAGACAAGTCAAGGTTGAGGAGAATGCAGCCAGACTAAATTAGGGGACCAGCCGTCCTAATACAGCTGATCTGGTCACGACAGGGTGTTATTGGGCTAACCATATTGCCGCTGCCTGGAACTTTTCTTCTTCGATGAATGGAGATATTGGCCGCTCTAAAATGCAGCCGTTTACTAATGGTAATGAAGTAAGCGCCGATTCAGCGTTCGCTGCAGCGCATCGGTGTCGCTGTCCGCCGGCGCCTTTCCCTGATGCAAGGAAATCGATGGACTTGTGTTCGAAAATAACAAATGCTATGAAGGACGCTCTTAGCGAAGCATCTCGGTTGAATTTTAAGCCTGCAGATGAGGGATCTGTTGGCCTGCAGGTTACCTCGGGGCAACCTACGAAGTTGATCCCTGGAAAGGATCTGTGCGGAAGTCCAAAGAAAAAGGTGTGAGGTACGAGGCCGAGGCCACCCCAGGGGCAATTTGCTCATCTCGCGGCCGCGGCCGCGGTTTCGGCCAAGAGGGATTTTTATGTCACATGACCAGCTCCATGGGGACATGGAAGTACCTAGCTTTCCTGCCTAATGGCAGAGAAATCTGTGTCGCTTCGAGTAGAAAAGTTTAATTTCGCTCGCAGAAACTGACCGTAGAGGCTTCCAACTGGAGTTCAATTAACCGCCCCTTTATGCTTTAGGAGCGGCAGGTAAAGTTACGGCCAGAGAAGGTAAATATGAGACAAAATAAAATTAATCACGAGAGATAAACGCGGTGTCAGTATATTTATATAGGTATGCCAGCGACCTAATTCAAGCTGTCGCTATAGTGGAAAGGTAAGAGAGCCGGGACTTGTCGTCGTGGTGTGAAATTTCTGGGTTCAGGTCGCGTCAGAAATTTTATTTATTATAAAATTGTATTTTGCGCGTGTGCCTTACCTCTTAACTGTGATCCTTTTTACAAATCTTTTTGCTATGTCTGAGTTTTTGTTTCTTGCTCAACATCTATTTTAATAATAAAGTGGTTAGTTGGGCGAGTAGGTAATGATTGAACATGGTTAAAATTGCGCACAAACAGAAAGGAGCAGTAAAGAGGGAAGAGAGAAGAGACAGGTTGATGCTGTGTGTCCTCCGCGTGCTCGGGTGCCCCCGTGCGAGTGTGGCCTCGGCTCGAGCTGATACCGCGGGCTGTTCTTTTTTCTTCTTCAATACATCGAGTTGTGAATTTGCGCTTGTCTCTTCTCTCTTAACTCTTTACTGTTCCTTTCTGTTTGTGCGCAATTTTAACCATGTTCTATTTTAATAGTTCGTTCGCCTAAATGCAGCGAATGTATTTTTGCGTCCCATAACGTCCGGCTACGCTACTTGTTTCGTGTTTTCTCCATTTTCGGTTCTGCAGCACCTGCATTTCTTTCAGCCGTTTCTTGACCGATCGCTAAACCGTTCCACCGACATACTCACCGACCGACCGTCGGACTGACTGCGACTGATTTGCGGACTTATCAACGCTCTCCATCTGTGTGGGACAACCTAGAGACATGTCATCTAGGTTGAGACGCCTTGCTCGGCGAGAACGCATGCTTAGGCAGTATGGCATTCTGATGCTATTCAGGGATCGCGTGTTTCGAGAACGCCTTAATCCTCTCGACGTGTTCGACGAGTTCGAGCTACAGCATCAGTAAGAGTTTAATCTCTTTCATTTCCGTTTTACGACTTTCTCAGACGTTTCACTTGCTGCCTTGCCTGTATGATTTCGCTCAATCAATGCATCCACGGCTGCTAGATTTTTTTAAAGGGTTTATTTGGGGATATTTTTATTTTTTTTAATCGACACACCTGCAATGTGTATTAATACTAAATAGGCGTCTCCTGTTATTGAAAAGAGTCATTACAAGAGCGTAACATATTTAAAAAACATAAAATTGTAGTTGCTAGAGAAGGGCTGCTCGTTTTGGCGCGTTTGTATGCAAGACATACAGATGCTGTCATCTTGGTTTCCTTTTAATGAACATTGTGAAACGATTGTATTAGCAAATTAACTTGGCTTGTTCTCTTTTTCTTTTTGTTTTTCCTCTTCCGGTCTGTCGATTCAACAGGTGGGAAAAATCATAAAAACCGTGTAAGGCGCAATCGTGCAAGTGGATGATATGAATGCTTTGTAAAAAAAATTATCACAGTTAAAAAGTAAGACACAAAGTAAGACGCATCTCCACGTGGTGAATGATGTTGATTGTGCGAAGCTCTGGTGGTGCTTGTCTGCGTAGACGCTGAGCCGCAGCATGCCGAGCCTTTCGTTCGTTTTCATCCATGTCAGAAAGAGAATGTGTGGTATGGAACGTGGTTATATACGCATTTGAGCATTTGACCGCAGCGCCCTCTCGTCTATAAACGTTGAGCCAATGCAATGCAATTATTAATGCGATTATATACGCATTTGACCGCACGCGCCCTCTCCTGTATAGACGTTGAGCGGCTACATGCAACGTTTCATGCATGACAATCCCCAGCTCTTGAGTTACTACCACATCTCAGAGCCCCCCTACTCGTCCCGCAGTCGTGGCCGAGTGGTTAAGGCGATGAACTCCCCGCACAGGTTCCAGTCCTGTCGACTGCGTAAAACATAGTTTGCATCAATTTCTTCAATCATTTTTTTATGTTCTTTTTATTTATTTTTGCCCTACACGAGCACGTGAGCTCACGAGCAGGAGCACGATCACCGGGCGCCAGACGGACGGAGGGACAGACGGACATGGCTAGCCCCTAACTTCGCTCTTAAAAAGGATTTGCCATTCGATTTGAACTTGGAACTTTCACGCCGCGACGACAAATCACGGCTCTCTTACCTATCGACTAAAGCAGACGTAATAAGACTGCATGCTGGCGCAGATGAAATACATATACTGCCACCAGCTTTTATCTCGCGTGATTTCTTGTTTATTTTGGCTCATATTTACCTCCCCTGAACGTAAGTTTATTTGTCGTTCAAGTATAAAGGGGCGGTTACTTGGACTCCAGCTGAAAGCCTCTTCGGTCAGTTTCTGCGAGCGAAATTAAACTTTTGTGCTCAAGCGACACAGGATTTCTCAGCCAATAGGCAGGGAAGCTAGGTACTTCCATGTCCCATGGAGCTGGTCACGTGACATAAAAATCCCTCTTGGCCGCAACCGCGGACACGGCCGCGAGATGAGCAAACCGCCGCAGAGCGACAATTCTGCGCTTTGCAGTCGCGTCGTTTGTAGCAGGATCAGCTAACGGTAAGACTCTGAGTGAAGTTTCAACTCCACTTCACACATTGACATCTTGTGATTATTTATATTTGTTGCCTCAAACCAATGGGGGTGAACTTGATTTGAACTTTGTGGAACTTTTGTGCAACACTTCGCTTTGACATCGGGAACTCAGCAGGTTCGGAAGTTCAAAAATCGTCGAATTTCTTAGCATAGTGAGGTCTAAAATGTCGAATTTCATACCACGAAAAATCGGAAGTTCGAAACAATCGAATTCTCAGAGCCAAAAATTCAACATTTTCGAAATGGTGGAATTTTTTATGTAATAGGTTCGACGTTTCAAAACTTTGCGAACCTTTCGAACCCCTTGAACCGATCTTCGAACCTCAGGTTCGCAAAAAATTTGCAGAATCTCCACTTCCGACTGCACCGCAACAGCTCCGTCAACTTCGGGAGATCTCCCCGGAAGTTGACAGCAGCGCCCCACTGCGCATGTACGTCGCGGTCCGAGCATGTCCGGTCTGGTACGGTCGGTCGGTTGTTTACGCGTCCGGGCAGTACGCGCGCATCAGCGTCTCGTACGCTGCAAACCTCTCACGGTTCAGGGATGCAGAGGCGGGACTGGAGCGTGGTGAATCGCAAGCGCTGACATTCGCGGTCCCGAGATTACGTACGAGAAAGAGCACGACAGAAAATCCGAAGAAGGAAGCAGACGCAAGTTTATGCGTGTTCATTTTGCCGCAACTAATTGTTTACCTTTGGACACTGCACGCCGCCGGTGTCTTCTTGTGCAACAAAGCAAGAACAGGCTAGGGCACAACCGTGCAAGTGATGGTTCGCCTCCTCTGTGTGTTCATTAATGACTCACGAGCGATCTTAGCTCTGCCGCTGACAATCACTGCGTGCCCCACCGTTTCGAGGAGGCGAACGCCGATCTATGCTCCTATGTTTGTGACATGGACTCCGGGGCTCGGCGCTTGACCTGTGTCGGGTATTTCTTCTGGTGGGGAACAACAGCAGTACCGATTGGTAGTCGGAGGAGTCATTCAGCTCGTCAAGTTTGAGCTCACGCAAGTTCAAGCGGCGGACATTTTGAAAGACAGACCGTCTCCGGCGGGTTACTCCAAAAATGGGACTCCATCTTCCGCTCGTCGAATTTGAGTGGGTGCCACCGGAACGGTTCTTTTCCTCCCTCTCAAATTATGGAAACCGATCCGGATCTCTCACACTCTAAAAATAATTCCGTGCGTCTACTTTCCCGCACAACACACGGAGAGCCAATCACCGCAGCTTACGGAGAGAGCTCAGCGAATGACGATGCCGAAACATATGTTTAGACCAAAAAACACTGTCTGAGTCTTGACATTAAGCAATGCAAACGTATGTTTTGCATTGCTTAATGTCACAACTTAGACCAACGTTTTTTGGTCTAAACATATGTTTCGGCATCGTCATTCGCTGAGCTGTCTTCGTAAGCTGCGGTGATTGACTCTCCGAGTGTTGTGTGGGAAAGTAGACACACGGGCCTTTTTTAGAGTGCAGTAGAATTCACCATAAGTATTACTCAGCTCACTGGAGCCTGACTTAGCAGGCGACCGTCGGCGCGTGCCGCTGGATCTCGAGTGGCCGAACGTAGCTCCCACGTGAT
The DNA here is from genome assembly GCA_013358835.2 of Ixodes persulcatus. Classification (NCBI taxonomy): domain Eukaryota; kingdom Metazoa; phylum Arthropoda; class Arachnida; order Ixodida; family Ixodidae; genus Ixodes; species Ixodes persulcatus. Next base: position 399,518 of record JABSTQ010011472.1, on the reverse strand, counting down.
CTCATAAAGTTACGGAGCGGATTATAACGCACCAACGAATAGCGTAATGGGCGTATGACGTCACGACTTCAACACAGCAACGAACATATAGCGTAGCGGGCGCGATGCCCCCCCCCTCCCCCCCCCCCTTTCTCAATAAGGCATCATGTGACGTAGCCATATCACCACCCGTAAACTGAGGCACCTTCTGCTTCAGGCCCAAATTTTCCCGTAAATAAGCACAACAATCATGACGCGCGAATACGCCCTCGCGACATGTTAGGTGCCCCTTGAGTTTATCAGAATAATCAAAACAAGTTTAATGTTTTTTTTGCTTTACATAATCGCAACATGCCTTTCGATTAATAAGCGTAAAATACAACTAAAGAGTTTTTTTTTTTCTTACACGCACGAAATGCTTTGATTGAGAACCGACAGTTTAGGGCTGCACCACTCATTACTTCTCAGTTTTGCGCTATTGCCACTCATACTTGGTCATTCATCGGAATGTACGCCCTGAACAAATTTATGACGGAATACGTAGATACGTATATTACATGATCATATATAGGCACTGAATATTTATTCCTTATAAGAAAATTAACTTACTGTTCCAAAAAGTGAAAAAAAAAAAAAAACGCACGCGACTTTTGGAGTTTGATGTAGCGTACATCCGTTCTCGCCAACTGTTTTCAGAGTTCGGTTGCTTTTCTCAGGAAACACACGTATGCCCGAAGTGCCACTGTAGCTATTGATCCCGAGTTATATTAGAGAGTCTTAGAATAGGGATCCCCAAAGCTCGGGGGCCCCAATGAAATAAGGGCCTTTCACTGCGCGTGCGCCGAACCCAAACTGAGTTTTGGGTTTTGGGTTGGCGCTCGCCCCTAACGCAAAATTCGAGAAATAGCGTGAGTTCCCTTTTCCTTGGGGTCGGGTTGCGTCGGCAAACATGGCGGCGCCCTTTCCTCTCGCCTTCGGAGCAAATTCGTCATGGTCGCTGCAGTATTAGCCAATTTCATTGTCAATGAATGGCGCAACGGGCTTTCGCTTTGCTTTATCTCGCTCAAGTCACAAAGAATGAGCGGTGGGCTCACCCCATTTCAGACCCTGATTCTGGTCGTTCTAACCCTAAAAAGACGCGGTAACCGTTGACATAACAACGTGTCGCATCCCGAAGGTCTGAGTTTATTTCGTTCGTGACACGCGGTGCTGACGACGAGAAGACTGAGTAACTGCTTTCGAAACGCAAGTTTCTGTACCTGCGGGGGGAATCTGGCTTCGGAAATAAACACAGTTCGCGGAAAGCTCCTGTTACGCTTTTACTTGCTGCTCCTCTCGTCCCGTACAAGAGACGTAGCGTCCTCGTTAAGCCTTATTGAGCTCGATTTGCTCGATTCAGGGCCGCCATAATGAGATGCAGGCGACGGAGGAACTATTAGCTCCCCTGCTTCAGGGACGAAAGTTTCTACCTTTCTAAAGGAACATAGGTTACAAGACCGTTCCTCACCTTAGAGAGGACTATCGATACCCTTTTTTCTAAGAGCGTAGTGTCGCGCGCGCTAACGTCGTGGTGCTCTACTGTCGGCGCTCTTGTGTCGTGCGCTCTAGTGTTGTACAGCCCACCGCGCCACACGAACGCCAAAAACAATCCAAGAACGAGCGCCAAATAAGAGTGCTACGGATTGAACTGTTTTGGCTGAATACAGTCAACAACATTTATATTGATTTTAGATTGTATTTTGTTTTAGGTCGGCTTTATTTGTACCTTAGCTATTAGTTGTAAACAAAAAGTACTTGCTAAGTGCACCTGTTTACTGCTAAGTGCACATGTTTTGATTTTTACTCTCGTTAGCCGCATGGGTGCTGCAAGTGGGAAACGTAAGCGCGCTGCGCTGCGTTGCAAAACCCCTATTCTATAAGCCGTCAGACGCCCACCTTGTTGCGTACGGGTCCCCCCAATTTCGTAGGGGAACCCAAACGTTTTGGGCCCCCTATTCTAAGACTCTCTACTAACTAAAACGTCATCTTATTTACCGTCTTTTTTGTTTGTTGTTGTTTTGTTACATAAAAGATTGCGTGTTTTGCCTAATCACAGCCCTAGATGACCGTCGAGAAAGCTTGTCAAGGTGAAATTCGCCGAATTATCTTGAGCAATGTAGAGATATTTAGTCAACCCTGCGTCCAGTTAGACTATGCCGGAGTCAAAGTATCGCCTTCTTTTTTCTGTCGTCATTGGCGGAGAAGGGGTCCCATTCGCCAAAGCGCCACATTCGATTCCGCTTTCGCGAAATATAGATCTTACACTGAAGTCTGGCCAGCAAGAGGCGTCTTCAACATTCTGACATTTCGTATGCCACTCAAACATGCGTAATTGCGTTCTTTTTATAACGCAAGCGCGTTTTCAAAGCAGTCGCGTACATGCAGACGGCGAGTCGACGGCGCTGCGCGCGTGCAAGCTTCCGAGGGATTCGGAAGATGCACACCGGCGCGTGCGTGGTGAACCGACTCCTCATGTCGTCGCGCTCGTCGCGTCCTCTACAAGATCGACGGTTGCTTCTCTCGCAATACATGGAGCAAAACATTCGAGATCGTTGTCATATTCTGCTTCCTAAGCGGAGCATATACCGTTGCTCTAGTTTCCCTAGGCTCCACGATAGGTCAACACGGCAAACGTTACATATCTTCTGCCTGAGTATTCCCGCTGTATACGACGTCAAGATTAGAGTGTCTTGATACAAAGACGTGGTTTCGCTTGAGTGATGACATCTGAGCCAATTTTCCGACCCATCATTGTTGATGTCGTTTGAAGTGCGCGCAAACCAGTGTGACTCAACTTGAGCGCGTAACCTTGGATAACACTTAGACGCCATTTTAGCGCACGAGTCGCGCAATGAGTGGACTAGCGCGTCACTCGCTGGACCACTCGGTGCAACAAAGGATGTCTTAACCCGGAGACAGACAGACATCAAGGTACCCTAGTCAAGATGTTTCAGTGGCTTCCTCTCATGGTTCATATACGTGAGGTCATCACCAGGATAATCAGTTGCGAATGATAAGTTTGATGGTGTATGCGATATTAATCGTGGAAGCTCGGAGTCATCGCCCTTTACACCTGTTGCGCGAGCTCGCCTTAACTCTGTAAAAGATTCCAAGTAAATTACTACAATCAGGTTTTGAGGAGTGCTCGTGTAAATTACAGTTTATTTATGTGTTTTTTTTGGGGGAAAGTTTTTAGGCGCCATATCATGCAGCCCATGTAACTACACTCACAGCATGCTCTTTGGTGCTTGGGTTATTTAGAACAGGGTATCTTGCAGTAAGACTGCTGACCTGAGGATTCAACGTCTGTCACAATGTGGTGATGATTCGGTGCCTCAATGGTTTGTTGCTAGGGTTGTGTCACTCTTTGGTGTACTTGATGCCGAAAGCGCGGGTTTACGCAAAAAAGGAAAGAAAACAGATAGAACCAAAAATGCGCCGTCGCAGCAGGAATAGCTTAAAGCTGAATTTATTTATTTATTTTGATAACCACTAGGCCCGGGAGGCGTGACATAAAAAGAGGGTGGGAGGCATACAAAATTTAAAAATTTCACAAAAGAATGCAATCACTGAAGAGAAAAAAAAACGAAGCAAATTAACAAAGTGCATGATTCGAAAGTTGTCCGATTATGGAAGTCTGGAGGAATGTGACGTCTTCAATGACGTGGGCAAGGCGGTTCCACTTTGAGCTGGCCTTGTAAAGAAATTAATCAAAATATTTATTTGTAATGAAATAGGGAATGGCAACCTTATACTAGTAATTACTGCGGGATGAAAGGTATCAAGGCTCTGAAACAAGTTTGCGTTGCAATGATGAAAGGAAATATTATGCAAAAGTGAAATATGCGAGATGAAAATAGCTGGAAACAATTATGCGCGCGGATCGATTCCGAACTGATTTTATGGCGATGACGGGAGTACGTTCAGCGGGATCCCATATGACTAATGCGTCTTCGAGCTTGGGGCGAAGGGGGGTTCGATGTAATTAACTTAAGAGACGAAAGGCTCGTGCGAAATTGTGACGAGCAGCCGAGGTTGCGGTTAGCACTGCTTATGGCGTAGGTAACGTGGGTATGCCATGAAGAGTTATCAGTTACGTGAACTCCGCGATATCTGTATGAGGTGACATGCTCTAGTGGGCTACCATTAATTTTACAGATACAGGATTTCAGCGGAGTAGAAAGGTGGGAGATTTCCATGCTCTCATGCGTTTACATTTGCTTATGTTAAGAGTCATTAACCATTTATTAGACCTGAGAGAGATAGTGTGGAGGTCAGTTTGAGACGAGAATTATCGCATTGGTTATTTATTTCGCGGTAAAGGATGAGGTATTCAGCGAATGACTAACTACATAGAGAACTAAAAACCAACAGAAGGTTATTATTATGTATAATAAGAAAGGCAAAGAACATCAAACAAAGCCCCGGGGGACGACAGACTTCATGGGAAAAAGAGACGAGGAATAATCATAAGCTGTTGCAAAATAAGCGCAGTTAGTCAAACAAGCATTCAATCTATATTAAGACGTTAGAGTCAATATTTAAGGGGCTTATTATCAGGAGGGGGAGTTGATGTAGCACCTTGTCGTACGCTTTATAAAGTCCAGGAAGATGCAGTCGAAAAACAAGGCGTGGTCTAGGCGTGAGGCTACAACGTGAGTGAAATATTGAGACACTGTAAAGGTTATACGAAGGCACAAGCGGTACAAAACAATAAGGTTCTGCGAATCTTGGAGTTTGGAATTCGAAACAGATAGTAAGTGCCTAAATAGTGCTATTAGATTTTCGAATTATATAGTATTTGAGATTTCAAATAACTCGACACATCGAATGCTGCTTAACCAAATGAGAATATCTCCAAGAACGCTATTCATATGGTGACCAAGTCTTCGCCGGCCTCGGCATCATATAATCTATGACTGCATTCAGAAATCTTGACTGGCTCATAATTTCTATAAAAAATAGCTTATTTCTTGTATTTCTTGAACAAAGCATAAGCGCTCGAGCTTCTTCGACGCGTTAGCGACAACCCGCTAACCACGCATGTCGGCATTTTGAATTCAAGTATACCTTACGTCACCTACTTCTAGGTGTCATGGCTACAAACTTGTCATTGCGTCTATAATCGAACCTTTAATTATCAAAGTACAAATGACAACTCTAAGTTCTAACTGAACTCGCCTCGTCGGTTCATTCGCTACCCAGTGATCACTTCCCGCGTTGTCAAGCGAGGCGGCGTGGCTAAGTGGCGTATATGATGTAGCTTAACCTCAGATGGGTCGACTCACTTTCTTCAGTTGCTTCTTAAATTTGGCGATGGCGATTGATTATTAAGGCCGTTTCTATTCGTGCTAGCCGCAATTCGTTCAACGGGCTTGCTGCAAATTACGCACCCGGAAATATTTGCTTAGACTACGCAGTATCGGTTTAGTATGTATGAATTCCAAAGAATACATTTGGTATTCAATGTTGAATTCTACACATTCCACGTTTCGGCGACAATTCAGCGCTATTTATTCGAAATCGATTTTTTTTTAAACTGTTACTAGTCGCAAACCTCTGCATGACATCCGTCACTATTCCGTCAAAAGTGTGACACAGAACAATATTAGCCTACTTATAATGGAGTAAAGGAATCAAGAAGTTTCCGATCACCAGACTCCCAAAATAATTTTATTCTGACTTTTGTACACTGCAGCGGATCCTGAACAAGATGAGGTAACCTGCCCTCTCCTCTGTATTCACCTGGGAAATAATAATAACATACGTTTAAAAACATGTTCATTGCTTTTTTTTTTTTTTGCTTAGGAACTTTATATTTAATCAAGCCTCCGAACGATACGTTTTTCTGTAAGAAAATGTAAGGTAAATCACGAGGAAGTTATTCAGTATTCTGAATGCACACGACTTGTCGCCAGTGCGACCTTGAGAGTAGAGAAAATTCGTTACATTACTTAGCATGACTCTGGTAACTAACCACCTGCGGCACTATCTCAGCATTACGTCTTAATACCCCCTCGAATCTTATTTCTACATGACAAACAACACGAATGGCGAAGCGCTTTCCGCTGGAACAAAATGGCGTCGTTCAGATCAGTCTCTCTCTGTGCGCCGCCATTCGTTTCCTAAAAGCTGCGCCGTCAAGCAGTCGGCGCTTTAAAGAATGTCACTACTTGAAGAAAGCTCTTATCTAGAAACTTTTATTACGTAAATTCCAGAGCATGTTGTGCGTCAAACTGTACCATGTAGTGTGTTAAAAAAAACATGACTTGTTTTATTTGCTTCCCTCGAGAGCCACACACACCAACCGAAGACAGCGTAGGGGGTCTTCAAGGAAGCGCTGGGCACGCAGTCACGCGATATGTTCACCGTGCTGGATTAGCATGGGATGTCCCGTCACGTCCGATGCAATCAATCGCAGTTTGAAACGGTTCAGTTCAGGAGAAGTTTTGAAATGGCGCGTCTGCATTTTGTTTTGACCCATAACTCAAGCAAACTGCGCTGTGACGTAAGGGACTATTGGCGCGTTCACACCCGCGGTTTCGCGGGTGGATCCGCGAAGACGGAAGGTGGATTTTGGAGCCGGGTGGCGATATCGGCTGGTCGCTGGTGGAAACTCTGGATCAGTCCGGGAGTCATATTCAGATTTTCCTCTAGCGATGAGTCGACTTCGCCACCCATCTCCCATATCCACTTTACGCCTGCGCGGATCCGCCCCCGACTCCGCAAGTGTAAACGTGCCATAAAACAAACACGCATTAAACAATATACATATATGTTAATCATACGCGAAAATTGCACACGTTGCGGATCACGAAACAATATTTCCCATCATTCTTCGAATAATAATAATAAGAAAAAGCTGCCGGTATTTACCGTGCAGACACCTCAAGTAAACGGTTTTAACGAAAACGTGTCTTTTATTTTAACGAAGTAAATACCAAGATTTCGTGAAGATTGATAGTCACTCACATCGTAAGAAAAACGCCATGTCCTCTTCGGTTCACGTCTCTTGCTTCGTGGTTAAGTTCTTCAGCGTTCGAGTTTATTGACCATTGCCGCAATCTCGTGGCTTGTGGAGCGCTGCTCGACCCGACTCGCGTTTCTCAAGCTGCTGGACAATTTAGCACGAAACGATTTTTTCACGTCCCGAACTCCGCGCAATTCCCACACGAAATTCGTTGTTCTAACTTGCGTTTTCAGCCTTGAATGTCTTTTGTGTCTTACTCTTCGCGGAAGTCTGAGCGTATACTCATCGACTTAATCGTACACGTGTACAAAGAAACCAGTTGAAGAAGGGGGGTTGGGTCACGGAACCGGGACCTCTCCTTTCCTTTTTGTGTTACGGCAGGCGAGCTCTGAATATTGAGGGGTGAGACTTCTACGCGCAGTTAAGGGGTGGACGAGGTATTTCGCCGAAGCTTCGGAATCAGGGAACCGTTCGAGTGGATCTCCGGGAAACCGCTGACTGAGGAACTTGGCCCGGGGAAATCGAAATAGACGAATCGGGTACAAGAGCCCCGCTCAAATTAGGATCGACGAGTCAGCAAACCATCGACGAGGCGTTCTAGGAGCCCGGCTTCGGGATTTGCTGCGTAGTATTTTTCGGTCTACCGTTGTAACAAAAATGACGGCGGGGTGAACTCTTAAAACTGTGATTGGTTAAAATGCGCAGATTACTTGGGGAACATTGTCAGCACGTGGAAATAGCCAAAGAGGAATAGTATAAAAAAGGGGGGAGGGGTGGGGCTAAAATTGCTGCTGCCGTTACGTTGATTCTCGAAGAAATGCGCTACAATTTCGCGAAGTGGTTATATATAAAAAAACACGGTGAATGCAGCCTCACAGCACTTTTCCGCGGGTGATGGGGGATCGGTGGCCGAGTGGGCTAGCGCACACCAGCTCGGAGCACGAGGAGCAAAAGCTCGCGTTGCAGAACCCAGGAATCCTGGGCTCAATCCCCACCCCCGCCCGTTTCGATCTGCATGAGCATCGTACCGGCGTGCGGTCGTGTATCACTACTGCGTGGTGCACGTTAAAGACCTCAGGCTAGCGGTTGTATTGCACTGGCTAAACTTCTCATTTACAGGTGGGAGACAAGTCACCCGTTGAGGCGGACTAAGTTCTAAGTTGTATAACCGAATACACGCCCAATTTTTTTTTTATTTTTTTCCCCGCGGGTGAACATTTTTTAAACCCCTCTTCTTCTTGGTGCAAGCAGAACAGGTCACTTAGCGCGTGTATGAAGAACGTGCGCTCGAAGCACGGAAAACGACAGAGCTATTTTGTTTTGCATACATGCTTACCAGGCTGTCTTTCGTCTTTGTGCAGCTTCTGCTGCTGCCACATGGAACCACTATCAACGCTTCTGGGGACGGCTTCGAGCACGCGCCCACACGCGGGGATATACAGCGGTCTAGCGATGACCCAGCCGATCTTGACGCCTTTCTGCAACCTCACCACGGTCGCTTCCTCGAACGAGCACCAGATGTCATGGCTAATCGGAGGACCACGTGGGACATCGACGTCATCAACTGAGACTACAAGAACCAAAAACATCAACAGCTTCTTCAGTGAGCAGGTCGGCAGCAGCACGACGTGCAACATGCTTACCAGGCTGTCTTCCGTTTTGTGCAGGTACGTCCCTTATTTAACAACAGTCACAGTGACCGGTCCGACGACCGCTTTCTGCTGCTGCTGCCCTGCCCACAACGTCTGTTTTCGCTAATAGATTGTATCCAAACGTGTGTTGTCACCTTTAGATCACTGCTTTGCTGCGGGGATGTTGAATCGAACCCGGGTTCCATGACCGCGGAGCAAGCTCACCAGTTCGCACAGATGTTTCAATTACTAACATAACTCAATCCTCGCTCACAGGGGTTTGAGGCTAGTCAAACAACACTCATTAGTTCCGTTGGTGAAATTAAACGAAGTCAAAGGGCTATCAAAGAGAAGGTTACAAACATCGCTGCAAGACTCGTATCCGTCGAGAATAAGACAGGCGTTTTTAAACAGGAGATACAAAGCTTGCGACAGGAAATCGGAGAGCAGAGGAGAACGAATAGTGCCCTGCTTGATCGGTTGGATGACTTAGAAGATATATCAAGGCGAAACAACACTCTTTTTTTATGGAATTGCTGATAGCGGCGCGGAAACGTGGGCACAAGCCGAACAAAAGATAAGCAAGGCTCTATCTGACTACTTTGATGGTGAAACCAACGTGTCATTGGACATTGTGCGTGCTCACAGGCTCGGTCAGTATACTGTTAATAAATGTAGGCCAATCATTGTCAAATTCGCTTCTTTTAAATTGAAAGAGCAAGCCCTGGTTTTAAAGGCAAAACTGAAATTGATGAATATTGGTATCAGCGAGGATTTTTCCTTTTCGACTCGTTTGGAACGAAGGAAGCTAATTGAGTTCGGAAAATCGCATGGAATTACGTTTAAGCTAAACTACAACAAATTATATCTAAATACAAATTGTTACGTCTATGACCGCGAATCGGGAACCGTCACCGAACTATTTCGTCCACATGCCTCCAACAGTGGTCCACGCCGTGGCACAACTGTTACTGCAACAGAAGGCTCATCCGTTCCTACTTAGCAACTGCAGAGGGGTAGTGGCCACCTGCATTCCTTGTCAAACTGTTCTATTCTCTCTACAAATATACGAAGCTTATTAAATAAACGTGATGATTTATGCTCTGCAATTGACTCTTGCGATGCTAGCATTATTGTGCTAACCGAGACGTGGCTCTCGGCAAGAATCAGAGATGCCGAATTATTCTTAGGACAAAAACAATTCGCTACCTTTGGGCAGGACAGAGAGTTGCGAACAGGCGGAGGCGTGCTAATTAGAGTCATTAAGAGTATAACATCATTTGTTGTTAATATTAACAGCCCCTTAGAAATAATTTGGGTGTGTATCAACGTTCAACATAAACATATATATTGGGATGCTGTTATTGTCCACCTCCATATGTCTCTGATTTTGCTGATAAACTACACGATGCATTGAATGTAATTACAACGCGTTTTCCTAACACGCCCTTGCTTTTGATAGGTGATTTTAATTACATTAACATTGTTTGGGGCCCGGGGGATCCCAACTCTGACCCATTTTCAGCAGACTGTGCAAAGTTTTTAAGTGTGCTTTCTGATTTTCATCTTACTCAGCTAGTTCATAGCACAACTAGAATAACTGCCACTACTTCAAACATTTTGGACCTTGTTTTGACTATGATGCCCAACCTGACTGGTCCAATCGCATACCTACCTGGCCTCAGTGACCATTTGTTATTACATTTACCTTCAGTGTTCCTAAAATTTGTGTTAAAAACCAAAGAAAAATCATTCGGGACTACAGCAAAGCTAATTATGATGCCATTAATGTTGAATTACGCAGTTTTTTAGATACTTTTTCGGTAACTTCTCGGAATGCTTTGTTGAATCCAACTGGACGCGCTTTAAGGAAAAGGTGGTTTCGGTCACGCGAGAAATACATACCTTTGAAAATCATAATCGTAAACACTAATTATCCGTGGTTCAACAGGGTGCTCCTGAGATTGTCAAACAAAAAAAAAACGTTTATTTAGAGCTGCGAGGCTCACATCCTGCCCAGTTCACTGGCAAAATTATTTCAGTGCTGCTCAGTGCTACAAGAATGCTGTTCAGTCTGCTAAGTTGAACTTCTTATTCACCTTACTACCTTCCATGTTAAAAATAACCTGCGTCAGTTCTAGAATCTGTTGTCCCATCGAGATAGGCCTTCGTCTATTTTATTGAAAACACCCGACGAAACTTTGATCGATGAATCCGTATGTGCCACAATGTTTCAGGAAGTGTTTATTAGATCTTTTTATAGCACCCTAGGCAATGTGAACCCAAGCTCTAATGTTGATCCTTTCCCACCGATGGACCCTATCATAATCAGCCCCGATGGTGTTCTGAGCATTCTAAATGGCCTAAAGCTGTCATCGGCAACTGGTGTTGACGAAATTAACTCGAAATTTTTTAAAGCTACTAATCAGTACTCCTCTGTTATTCCCGCCCATATTTTTCAGCAATCACTTGACACATCATTGGTACCTTGCGACTGGAAAATTGGTAAAGTTATTCCTCTGCATAAATCTGGTGATACGCACTTTCCTATCAACTATAGGCCCATCTCGCTAACCAGTGTTCCCTGTAAAGTTCTAGGACATATAGGTTATACACAACTTGATAACTTCCTAGAGTCCGATTCATTTTTTTCCACAAATCAACATGGCTTTAGGAAATCTTTGTCGTGTGAAACATAGCTACTGTCTATCACTAACGATTTTCATTCAGCATTTGATCAGGGATCTCAGGTGGACTGCATTTTCTTAGATTTTGCCAAGGCTTTCGACAAGGTATCGTACAGACTTTTGTTCCATAAATTAAGTAAACTCAACACTTATTCTAACATGTTTAACTGGTTGGTATCATTTTTAATAAATCGCTCGCAATTTGTAACATGTAACGGCATGAACTCCTCCTCCGCCCCCGTCACTTCCGGCGAACCCTAAGGATCAGTTTTGGGGCCTTTACTTTTCTTGATCAATAATAATGACTTCAATGAGATGGCTTCTTCTTCAATTAAACTCTTTGCTGACGATTGTGCTATTTATCGTGTAATAAATAATGACTCGGACTCGCAAAAACTACAGCATGACCTCGACTCAATATTTAGATGGTGAAAACTCTGGTCAATGGAGCTTAACATTAACAAATGCAAAATCATGCGCATAGCCCGCAAAGCCAAATTTACTACCGCTTATAACATTCAAAACACACCCCTGGAACGTGTGACCTCCAACAAGTACCTAGGCGTGATCTTAAGTGACGACCTTTCCTGGAAACTTCATATTAACTATGTGATTAACAACGCTAACCGAATGCTTGGCTTTCTCAAACGTAACTTTCCTTTAGCTCCATCGTCATTAAAACTGACTCTTTTTGAAACACTAGTTAGGCCCA